>RJWH01005404.1:0-77634 GCA_004363575.1 Solenodon paradoxus
CCCCTCTCCCCTTTCCTCTTCCCTCTCTCCCCTCTCCTTTCCCCTCTCTCCCCTCTCACCATGTGGGAAAACAAGAAGACAGAGGTCATATGCAAGCCTGGAAAATGACCCACACCAACACCTAACCATGCTGCCATGCTTTATTCAGACTTCCAACCTCCAAAACTGTAAGAAATAAATGTTTGTAGCTTTTGGCATCCAGTCTATGATATTTTATTATTCCTGTTTAGCTGACTATAACACCGTTGAATGGTTGAGAAATCCATGTGAATAGTACCCCTCAATTATTACTTCATATTATCTAAATATAAAAGCACATTGATAAATAAAACAATTCTGAATGATTCATATCTGTCCTCTAGAATTCTGAACTTTTCACACCTTGGTGGATCTTTTTACATGTGGAGAAACTACCTTGGAAATTTCCTTAATTATTGGTAACATTCTCCTAATACATCAAAATATCAGTGATAATTTTACTCTCCAATTCCTTCTATTTTCTAATTAAAGATATAGGCAAAGCCAGCCAACAATAATCAGCTTTCAGTCTGTGTATCTGTGCTGAGATATTGTTCCTTCAGCCTGGTAATCCTTGGCTAAGAGTACTTCTCTTGTTATGCCAGGAAGATTCTCTGTTAAGTGACATTGAATGAGGTCACACACACAGTTAGCCCAATCTTTACTCTTAATCAATTGTTGTAGCCATTTTATGGTTTTTATCTAATTGTTTATTTGCGGGCTTAGCAAATACCTCATAGCCAAGCAAATTTTTATGGCCCTGTATCTAATTTCTGAACAAATAGGGTGTATAATAGATATGAAAGTGCTGACACCATGCTTTCTCTAATGGCATGAGTGGACTTAATACTACAAAGTACACTTTTATTGCGTCCTTCCATCAGGTCATTTATATGAAGCTTGGATTGAAATATAGTTTAGAGGTGTGATGTCGGTACTTGAACCTAGTAGCTAGACTACGAAAACCATCAAACAAGTAAACAGACAAATGTAAATGACCCATAAACAGAAAATCACTGACTCATCAAGGCCTCCAATAAATTAAACATGTCTTTCGGAGCCTTTTTGACTGTGTGATTAAATGATACTTTTTTAAAAAGAGCCAAACCATTCTTGACTTGAAATATTAAGAAATTTGTGACTATGGTGATTTTTGCCTAAGTTACAGGAAAATTCTCATCTTTTATTTTTAAATGAAGTCTAGTTTTGTAAGTGGAGATATTAGGTCTCAGAGACCTAAATATTATAGATCCTCTTTGTCCTCTGTAATTTAACCTGGATGATTTTTTTTTTTCACAAAGAAGTAAAATACATAAGAGAATAGAAAAAATGAAGGCCTTTTCTCTCTTTGACCATATTTAATAGATGTCATTAAGGTAATTAGAGCAGACTCCAGGCATTGGGTAGCTGATTAAGAGGGTTGATTCTGCAATTTCACATGTTGATGGATTTAACAAACTTAATGGATTATTGATATTCTAGAGAGAAAGGGGGAGATGAGCTAGTCATTGAATGTCTTCATCTTTTCTGAGGTCTACACGTTCACATTTCTCTCTTTCTTTCTTGATCCCATCCCTACCCCAATCTCATTGTTCACAAAAGTGAGACTCAGGTAAGCAGATTAGGTTAGTCTGGACATACTCGTCAATATATACTGAATGAATGAGACAATAGATGAGTACAAAAAAAATAGTAAATGAGCTGAACTGAGTAAATGTTGTCTCCAGACAACCTTAATCTACTAATTCATTAATTGAGGGACATTAGATTCTGTCAGAATTTTAGAAATATATTCTAAGTAGTGCAGTATTTTAGTGGTTAGTTTTTTCTTCTCTGTCCTAGATCTCAAATGACTTTTTGCTTTTTGGGGGTTTTCTGAAATCTCCCATTCTATTTAAGTCTATGCATCTCTCTATTTCACCTCTCATATTTTTTCCCCTTCAATCTCTAAACAGTTATATTTCAGAGAAATGCTGGTATTTTGAAGCTAAATGCTGTTCTTATTAATATTATTCATGGCAAGTTCTAATAAATGCAGAGCAAGTTCCCATATTATTATTTTTTTTAAATATATTGTTTGCCCAAAAGATTCTCTTTGTGGAAATACATTTCAGTGGAGAATGTTTTGTAATCTGGTCTTTTCTAATCACTTTCACCTTAGGGCACTCTTCACTCATTCTATGTAATCAATATCTCTAGCACAGGTAGAATATTGGAAAAAGCATGGGCACTGGAACTTGGCTGCAACTATCAGTTCCATCACCAGCTAGCAGTGACTTGGAACAGTTTATCTCATCTTGATAAACTTTGGGGCTCTATGCAAAAAGTTGCTATTACCTGTTTCCTAAAACCAATACTAAATGGCATACAGAAAGCACCTGGACAAATGTTTTATGCATGGTAGACACTTGATAAATATAGCAACTATTGATTAAATGATTTATAATTAATAGAGCCTTAAATACTAAGGTAGCAGAGTACTTAAGTGATCATCAAATACATCTCCCTTACTTATGAAGGAAAAAAATTGAGGTTCAGAGACGTGTCTTACCAATGTCTTTAAATAATTTGGTGCACCCTGCTGGAGTAGCTGTTAAGTCTGTAGCCTCTGGCCAAGTATGGTCTGCATGCATCCCAGGGACCCAGGCTCACCTCCTTGGGCAGGGGAGAGCAACCAGGATGAACAGCTAAATAAAAATGTGTTTCTTCCTCCTTCCTCTTCTTCCTACCTCTGCTCGTTTCATTCCTGACTGTACCTTTCCTTATATTAATATATATATGTACATATATATGTATGTCTGTATATGTATGGTGTGATTTAATATCACTGTTTATATTGTTTTGTATGCTTGCTCTCAAAGCCCTGTTTATGACATTTGAATGTTACTGGTTTCTTACTGTGCCTATGCACCCACACACTATTTTAGAACAAATTACTGTTTCCTCTCATCTTTTTTCATTCCTAGAAAATTGTCTTATTATCTCATAATTGTGGCATGTGAGAGTAACTGGCCTGTGGCTCACTGATTGCTTTCTTCTCCCTTCTCCCTACGGATAAGTAGTTCTGCAGCCTCTACTTTAGATCTGCCACATTTGATTCTCTTTCTGCATCGCTAATTTTCCCAAGGACGACTGGTTCCTAATTCTGCCTCTTCTAATATTGTCTAACACTAGATTGGGTAGAAGTGATCCTTCTCATCTAGACTGTTATTTTTTATTGTAAACATTTTCTAGTCTGGAATTTAAAATGTACATATGCATTTCATGGTAGTGTTGATTTATTTCCAGTGCAATAAGACAGTGATTGAATAAGACATTATAGACTTAAGTACCCCTCTCAGGAAGACACAGGATTCTAAACATTTACATCTTACTGCAAAACAGGGTAGGTGGTGGGGGTGGTGTGTTTTCATTCTCAAAAAAAGAAAATACTTAAGTAGATATAGATCTAACATTCCCCAGTTTCTGTATTTCCATTTCTGCAATTACTGTCTTATCTAATTTTTTTCTCAGTAGTTCTGCTAAACATTCATATTGTATTCATATTACTTAAAAACTCCAAATATGTAATTAGTTATTTTTTTATAAATTATAAAATAGTTTAAAAGTCTGTAAAATTATGATTCTTTTTTAAATTTTAAAATAAAATTTAAGAAAGAGTCAGAGCACCACCCATTCCCTTTCACTTTTATTTCTCTGAGAATAACCATTAACTGGAATGATCCTTGGCATTCTAATTCAGGTTTTAACAATGGAAGTACATACAGATATACACATAAACCATTAATAGCATTACTGTGTGTTTTAAATAAATTGCAATATCATTGTAGATATCTTTTGTAATCCTTTTTCTTCTGCTCAACATTTTGTGTGAATTGTGTGTTAAAACATGTATTTTGATCTGGTCCATGAATTTCAAATGCTACAATGGTTCCAGCATATGAATATACGAGAGTTAATTGTTCATATCCTGTGTTTCCACTCTAACCAGTAATGCCAAGTGAGTTCTTGGGCATGATTCCTTTTGTATCCATACACAGCACCGCTAGGGTAGATGCCTAAAAATGAAATTGCTGATTTATCAGGTATCAGTATGTCTAAACCCCTACATAGTGCAAATTGTTTCCCACAATAGTTTACAATTCTTCTAGCAGAGTAACATAATTTCCATTTCATCCTCCTGTTTAACAACTCAGTGTGATACCAGTGTTAATTTTAACTTTCCATTAAAAAATAAAAAGTATTAGATTTTTTTCACCTTAAGTATAAAAAGATGTTTTAGAACCTAGAAGCATTGATACCCTGATATCATGATCACTTCTCACTCCTGTGTCTTGGTTTCCAAATAGAGTTGCTACTAAATGGAACTGGCATTCCAGGAGAAATGACTGTTTCCAGGACTTATTTAGGGAAAGTAGGAGGTGAGCTGGGAACACCATATTGCTCCAGAAAGTGCTCAGAAAGAGAGTAATGAAATAATAAAGAAGCCGGTTCGAAAGAGCTTCCATTGACATAGAAATGTAGAGCAGTTTAATCATCAAAATGAATATTGGCCATCATGAATTATAACACACTGGGATAAATTATATTGATATTTAAAAATGGATGACAAAACTAATAAAGGTAGAAAGAATACAATATTAGAAAGCCATCATTTTGCAAAGCACAACATGCGAATTGATATGGACTGATATTTTTCGATTCTAAAGTCATGGGTAGTATTTCTTGACAAATAAAGTGTTTACATAGTTTCAAAGTATCTTGCCACAGATAAATCACTAATTAGAAAGGGATTAAAAGGTAATTTTAAAGCAAATCCGGTGGAAACCAAATTAACTAAGAGATCAGATCATTGTACCTAAGAGTGGAGTGTCTCCTGATAATGGTGCTTTGAGAAAAATACTCTGTATTATGTATGTAGTTTTTCTGACAAAAATGCATAAGCTAAAGAAATAATGAGAAAAAGCCAAATTGAAGGATATACTATAAAACATAAGGCAGCTGTTCTTTAAAATACCAAGATCAAGAAAGATACAGAAAAAGTAGGAAGTTTCTTACAGTAGGAGACAAAAGACACTGTGAAGATAAACAGTGAAATCTGAATATGAGCTGTATTATATAATGATGATACATCATTGTTCAGTTTTTAACATTTTCTCAGTGGTTTGGTGAGAGAAGTGCTTACCAGTGAAGGGGCATGACCTCTGCAACTTACTGCCAAATGATTCAGCTCCTTGAAGAACAAGAACACTAATAAATATATTATATTAGGATTATGGATATTCAGCTCTTGACCATTCTTGGTAGTATTTGCTCCATAATAATTTGAGTATTGCCATTAAATATGTATTTGGGATGTATTTGAATTGCATTGAATTTATAGTTTAATTTGGAAAAAACTGGTGATTTTATCACTTTATATCTTTGCAATCAAGCTCTTACTTTTAATATATCTTTATAGTAGTTTTGAGATTTACCACTTTTACCTTAAAATGAAAATTTGTAATCATTTATGATACAGAAGAATGAAGTTGTTTTTCCTAGTATTCATCTTCCTGAGCTCTCCAGTTAATCTCTCTCAATATTCCACCTAACCAAGTATATTATTCTCCAATGCCATGTTTTTCTTTTTTTTATTGCTTTTAATCTTCCTGTACTATTAAATCTTTTCTTATCTTACTGCATTAGTTCAGTTTTACATCTAATACTTATTAGAAATAGACAAAACAAATATCCTCATTTTGTTCCTGACCTTACATGATGAATTTCAGCATCTCCGTGTAATATTCCATTTGCTATAAATTTGGGTCCAAACCTTTTATTAAATTGATGCAGCTTTCTATTTTTCCCCTAGTTACTTGTAACTAATTTTATTATTATGAATGGTTTGGGGATTCTGTTGGAATGATAGTATTATGTTTTCCTCTTTTCTTCTGTTCAAGTGGTAAATTACCTTGCTACATTTGTTTGTAAAGAAGAAAGAAAAGAGGAAGCATTTTTTAAGGAAGGAAAAAAAGAAGCGAAAGACACGTCTTTATTTAGTAGTTCATTTTTGACTTTTGATGCTGGTCCTGGGTCTCACCCAGTTCCTTGGGCTGTGTGTGGTCTGCATGCTACTGTCTTTCCCCCTGAGCCACAATTTTTCTCTTTAAAGGAAAGGTGCAGGCAGGACTGAGGATGAGCAGGCAGCCAGGCAGCAAGAGAGGAGGAAAAAGCACTTTATTATAATTTTATTTAGTTGTTTAAATTGATTGTTTCTCCCAGACCTGAGACTTGAACCCAGTCCTGGGGATGTGTGTGGACTGCACTCCTTCAAAGTAGACTGACTTAACCGCTACTCCACTAGAGCACACCACATTTTTCTATGTTTTGCTATAAGATCAGCTTATGCTTTTCCTATCTTAGATTGTCTTGTTTGTTATCAGTAGTATATTTGTCTAGAGATATTGTTCTTTTTATGCACTCTAGGCCTTTTGTCTTTGTAGATTTGGTGAAAATAACTTATAAAATTATATGGACCTAGTATTTTTTTTAAAGTTGTTGCCAGGCAGAATGTTAGAGTTTTACAAAATTTGCTTAGAAAAGTAATTATATAGAAAGTGCAGATTTTATTCCCATATATAAAGTTGAAAAAATGGAGGTGTAGAAACTAGACTTTGCTCATGTACATTTCCATGAAAAAGGAACAAGGAAGAGAACCATAGTTTTTTCAAAAAGTCACCGTCTTCCTATAGACACCTGAAAAAAATATTCTACACCACTCAGCATCAGAGAAATGTAAATGAAAACCACAGTGAGATACCACTTCACGCTAGTGAGGATGACATATGTGTGTGTGTGTGTGCATGTGTATATATATATGTGTGTGTGTGTGTGTATATATATATATATATATATATACATATATACATACATATCCTCCTCTTAGGTATTATAGGAGGTATAGAGTAAAAGGGACCCTCTTACACTGTTGAACTGTTGGTGAGAAGGTACCTTGGTGCAATCTCTTTGGAAAACAATATGGAGATTCCTCAAGCAGATGAATTTATCATTCAACCCAGCAATCCCACTCTTGACCATAGACCTAGAGGATAGAAAGTCTCTAATCAGAAATATCTGCACCCCTGTGTTCATGGCAGCACAGTTCACAACAGCCAAGACATGGAAACAACCTAAATGCCTGTCAACAGATGACTGGATAGAGAAGTTATGGTCTATACATTCAATGGAATTCTGTGTAGCTTCTATAAAAGAGGAAACTGTTCTCTTGACAACAATCTGGATGGAATTAGAGGACCTCATATTAAGTGAAACAAGAAAGAAGGAGAAATGTAGGATGGTTTCGCTCATATGTGGAATATAGTGAAGTGAAACAAACAGAGAAACCCCATCAAAAACTCTCAGGATACAAGATGATGACTGCCAGGGGAGTGAAGGAAAGAGAACAGGGAAAGATGGTAGTAAAGGACCCTGGAACTATGGTGGAGGGTGTGGTGTGAAATATCAATTGAGATCCAGTATCAATATTCAAAAATGTAGCTTTGTGAACAAAAGATTTAATAAATACCAATAATTTTTGAAGAAGTCACCATATTTTTCTTTACTCTTTTTTTTTTTCCTGTTGAGACACATTTGAATGAAGATGAAGCCATTGTGTGTGGTTTAATACTGTATTCCAGCTGGATATAAGTATTCTGTCATCACTAAGGCCACAGGTGACCAAAAGTGTCAGCAAGTGAGACTCTGATCACTGATCTCCAGGGAATATAATTCTGCAAATGCATCAATGCAAACAACATTTGGAACTTGCTGGAATGCCTGGTGTGCAAGAAACCTTGCAGGGGTTCCTGTACTTTTTTTTTCTCCGTGGAGGAATAGTGACATCCCAGGAAGTAGAGAGATTTGGATTCTGACATCTGTTGTTTTCCAACTTCTTAATTTGATTTTGTAGTCCTCTTGATAGGGACCATAAGGTGGTGACTGTATTATATTCAGGCCTCAGAGTTTCTCGCTCCCCAGCTACTTGATGAAAGCTCTCAGTTCAGCAAGCAGAGTTTAATCTGTGGCCTCTGTGTGTGGTGTCTCCATCATGGTCACTAAATCTGTCTTTTGCTATGACACTGGGGAAGATATCACTTGTCATCCTGTCCAGTAGAGCATGTGGTAGCACCTGTTTTATACTGTGCCTTGCCACAAAGCATCCTTTCTGGTAGAATATCAAACCGCTATGCTCGTTTATCCAAATGCCCCAGGAGTATACATTGAAATGACCCTAATTTTGACAGGCTGATAAGGTGCTGACCACGCCCACTGTTTCCTGTCTAAAAGATAACTGTGTAGAAGGAGTTAACCTCATAATCATCTCCTTTCAATTTTTTGAATGGCAACTCTCATACTTTGAGAACATTAGGATTATGGTGAATTTCTTTTCTTTTTTTCTTTTATAGTAGTATTTCTGTAATTCACAATGCTAAATTCCATTTAGGATATTGAAATTACATCTCTCTCTCTATATCACAACATACCCACCACCAGAGATCTAGTTTTTTTAAAGTTTATTTATTACAAAATGCTAAATACTGAAGCTAAAAGCATGTGAATGTACCCGTGTGTGCTTGTGTTTCAAAATGCCAGATATATGAGGAACCGCCTAACTGCCAGGATTTGGAGGAGAGAGATTTTCTATGCCCCTTTCAAATGATTTAAATATGTAGGATGGTATTCAGTCTGAAAAAACGAAAGTCTCTAATCTTATATATTGTTCAAGGTATTGGTTTCACAAATTTTACTCCTAAAATTAGTATATTTCTTTAGATTATTTTATATGTCACTGTCTTTATAAGTTTATTCTTAGACATTTTCCTTTTTTTAAGAGGAGGGAAGAGGAAGAATAGGCACCTTCATTTATTTGTTTATTTTTTGGTTGTTCTCTTCTGACCGTGGCTTTCAAAGCCAGGTCCTGGGACTTTACCTGGTCTACAACCCCAGCCCGTGGCTTAGCACCTGAGCAATCAGGCCAAGCCGCCGTTTTTCCCGAGTTGTAGGTCTTCCTTTGAGTATGATTTTTCTTCCTCTTAACATGTATCTTGAGCAGATATATTGATGAGACTTTTATAGTGTAAATTCTTTCTTTTTATTTTTGAATATACCTTTAACTTATATTTATTGTTGAATTATAGGTTGGTATATTCCAAATCATAATAGATAATATTTTTCTCCAGAAGTTGACCACATTATACTACTATTTTTGCTGTTATCATTAATTACTCTGATGTCTAACTAAATGCTATCCCTTCATAGTTAATCTCTATCCTCCCCTTGTTTGTTATAATAACTTCTTTTGATTCTTTGCTCTATAGTGTTTCACTATTATCTGTTTACCTGTGTATTTGTTATTATTTGTCTTACTAGCAATGTATTTGCCTCTCTGATTTTGAGAATTTACATCTTTCTGGGAGTTTCTCAGATGTTCTCTTTAAATTATTTTCTCCTATAAACTACTAATTTAAACATGATTCTTTCCATATTCACCAGTTACTCTCAGTCTTCATATCTTTGTTGGTTATTTTTTAATTTAATTCTGATTATGATGTTTAAAATATTTTGGTTTTGGCTTTACCTTTTATTTTAAAAAATTATTTGTATTTAAGTTTGGAGTTTTAGTAAGTCAGTCATTTGACACACTTTCTGATATTTTGCTTTTCTGTAGTTTCTCAGTCATGATGTCTAGTTTCATTATGTTTTCTATTTCATTTTTTAAAAATTGGTTTGCATTTTTATGACTGGAGAATTGAATAAACTATAAGGCCATACTGTTAAGTGTTACATTAATTTTTTTTTTTTTTAATTTTGTTTTCACCAGAAACTCTAGGCCATACCCCATCTGGGGCCTCTTGCATTCTTCCTGGTACTCACTAGGACATTCTAATACTGTACATTTGAATCCCTAATTTATGATTTCTGGAGAATGTATTTGTTCTATTAAGATTCCAGGCCTTGCAGTCAAGTGTCCTTGTTTTCTTTATTCATTTTTCTGTTGGTTTTTCTAAACTGGCAGCTGAGATCAGATTTTCTTCCCCAGTTCTAAGTACCTATGTTAATAAGGACAGTGAAGAATGACAGCCCATGTAGGACAGCTGTGTCTTATCTTTACCTCTCAGTTTTAAGGCCTCCAGAATATCCCCTGACTCTTTTAAGAGCGTCTCTTTGTTGTTAATGCTAGTGTTTCTTAGAGTTTGGGAAGGGAAGATGTTATAAGATCTGCTATTTAATTATAGAGGTCAATCCAATCCTTCTTTAAATCGAAAGCCTAATATATACACATATACAAATTACAAGACCTAGATTTTCAAATGTGTTACCAATGGAAAAGCAGAGGGATTTTTTTTTTTTTTTTTTTTGGTGGGGGGGTCCTCTAGTTTATTTTTTAAAGATTTTGATCTTCCTTGTTTATCTTTCAGAAGGTAAAAATCCTTTAAATAAGTTAAATAAGCTGAAAAGAAAATAGGCCAAATGCCTATGTAGGTTTCTACTTCAAAGAATAAAAAGGTCCTGGGGATAATCTAGGTGTGAGCTAGAGCATAAAGAAGGAAAGAATAAGGCCCAGATGATCGGTTCTCATTTCTTGTGTTTGACTTCTGAAGACTTGTTTTTGTCCCCATGGACCATCTCCATCCGGAGCACCTTTTTGCTCTTTCTTCCTCTTTTGGAATCTAATAATTAGTCACCATAAGACTTTCAATCTGTCAACATTGGGAAAAAGAAAATCTGGTGGCAATAAACTTTATTAAATAGAGATGTAATTTGCAATGATGGATACCTTAAACCTTTATAATGTAATACCGTGATGTGTCTTGTATAAAATCAGTTAAAAGAAAAAAAAAACAACATCTATTTTAGTGGCAGATACTTCCTGTACTTTATTACTTAACCACTTTCTCTAGTCTCCATACTTGCTTTTCTTTCTAACAGTCTGGGTCTTAGGGATCTGCTTTTTTTAGTGTGTCTGCCAAAATCTAAATTGGTTAAAGCATTGATGTGTTTTTATGTATCCGGTGTATCTTGTTTATGTGTTGTGCCTTGATATTACAAACAAGATAAGACTATAATTACAAGCTAGTTTAAAAGAAACTGGCAATACATTTTCTCTCTCCCTCCTCCTTCTCCTCCCTCTCTCCCCACCTCCTTCTCCTTGCCTTCCTACCCTCCCTCTCCCCTGCTTTGGGGAGAATATATTTCCCTAGGAAATTCCAGGAAGCAGATATAATGAAGAAAGGAGGAAGAGTTTAGCAGAAACAAAACTGTTGATGTCTCTGACTGATGATATCTTTGTAATTTGTCTCCAAACACAAACCAAATGACTACATAGAACAACTGCTATAGCCTTGATTCGATTTTTATGTTTTAAAGAATTTTTATTAATTTTTGATTAATCTTTGATTAAAGATTTTTGATTGATGACAGAAAAACTGAGTAGAAGGTACAGATGTTTTCCATAGAATCTCTGTCCCCACATAGTCTCTCTGCCATTGTCAATACCTGTTTTTTGTTTTTTTAATAATATTTATTTTCTTTTACAAGATAATATATAAACCCATAGAGTAGGTTCCATATTCCTCAAATATATGTCCATACACCCTGTGACCATCACCAGATTACAACGAGTTCTTCATCATTGTCCATTGGACCCTGTTACCACTTTCCCCTGCCCTATTCCCTATTTGTTACCTCGGTTCTGTTGCTGGTATGCCACGGCTAGTTTTATTTAGTCTCTTCCTCTGCTTTGTCTGCTTTGTTCCACCATGGGTGAGATCATATGGTATCTGTCTTTCATCTTTTGACTGATTTCACTTAGCATATCCCCCTCTAGTTTTATTCACATTGATTCAAATGACAAAATTTCATCTTTTCTGAGGTCTGTGTAGTATTCCATTGTGTATATAGACCACATCTTCTTTACCATATCTATCACCAGAAATCTACATTGACACATCATTATTATCCAGTCTCTAGCTTATACTGATGTTCACTTTTGGTGGTGTACATTTTATGAGTTTGGATATTATTGTGACGTGTTTACCATTATTGTAACATGTACAGTAGTTCACTTCTAAAAAGCTTCACTGCTCTACCTTTTTATCCCTCCATCTTTCCTGACCCTGGCGACCTCTGATGGCCTTTTCCAAGATGGTATGTGGTTGGACTCACATTGCGTAGCCATTTTCGGTTGTCTTCTTACACTTGATAATTAGCTTTTAAGTTCTCTACCTGTCTTTTCCTGACTTGATAGTTGATTTCTTTTTAGCACTGAATAATATTCCTTTCCTAGAGGTACAATAGTTTATCTATTTACCTACTGAAAGATATGTTGATTCTTTCTCAGGTATGTGTAGTAAAGCTATCCACTTTCATATGCAATCTTTGTGTCAACAATTAGTTTTCAGTTCCTGTGGGTAAATACCAAGGAGGATAATTTCTGGGTCAAATGGTAAGAGCATGGTTAGTTTTCAAAGAAACCACAAAACTATTTTTTAAAGTGGTTTTGCATTCTCGACCAACAATCAATGAGAATTCCCTTTGTTCCACATCCTGCCCGGTTGTTGGTGTTCTCGGTGTTCTGGATTTGGGCCTTTCTAGTATGCACATCGTGGTATCTTATTGTTTTTATATTTATTTTTATATCACCTTGATGACATACCTAAATGTTAGCTAAAGTTGACCAGTGAACCTGGTTGGGTAATGCATTCAGTTTTAAAGTTTATTGATTCAGCTTCTTTAATAGATATAATTCTGTCATGTGCATTGGTCCTTATGTGATTTTTGACAGATCGTATCTTCCGAGGACATGATCCGTTTCTTCTAGGGATCGAGTCTGTTCACATAAAATTGTATGTACTCTTTCTTTACTATCTCTTTAATGCTACTGTGATCTGTAGTGATGTCCTCTCTTCATTTATGATATGAGTAATTTTTGCCCTCCCATTTCATAACCAGACACTTACCCAGTTTATTGATCTTTTGAAAGAACCAGATTTTGTGTTCATTGAGATTATCTGTTGATTGGTTTTCTGCATTAAATATGTATTTTTTTCCCAATAACTTTGGATTTAGTTTGCACTTATTTTCTAGTTTTGTAAAGTGGAAGCTCAGAGTATTCTTTTAGATCTTTCTTCTTTTCTAGTGTATTTAATGGTAAAATTTCCCTCTAGGCATTGTGTTTACTGCACTTCACACGTTTTGATAATTGTAGTTTTATTCTCATTTAGTTAAAATTATTTTTAAATTTCTCTTGAATTTCTTTCAGCCTGTGTGTTATGAAATGTGTTATGCAATCTCCAAGTACTTTGAAATTTTCTACTTTTCTTTCTGATATTTATTATTTGAAGCTTAATTTTATTGTGATCTGAGAGCAGACATTGTATGATTTCTGCTCTTGTAAATTTAAAGTGTGTTTTATTGGCCAGAATGTGGTCTGTCTTATTGAATGTTTCATGTGAAATTGAAAAGAATGTATATTCTGCTGTTGTTGTATAAAGTAGTCTACAGTGTCCATTATATCCTGGTGATTGATGATGCCTTTGAATTTAACTATGTCCTGGTCATTTCTGACTACTGGATTTGTTCATTTCTGATAGGGGGGCTTTGAATTCTCCATATGTGTTGGTGGATTCATGTATTTCTCCTTGCAGTTTCATCAGTTTTTCCCTCATGTATTTTGACAGTCTATTTTAGGGCATATACGTATTAATAATTGTTTTATCTCTCTGGAGAACAGACCGCTTTATCATTCCGTGATGCCCATCTTTATCTCTGGTAGCTTTCCTGCCTTTAAAGTCTACTCTGAATTTAATATTGCTAGTTCCACTTTTGTGTTGGCATGGTTTGTCTTTCTCTATTGATTTACTTTTGACCTATCAGTATCATTATGTTTAATGTATTACATACAGATGTTGATTTACTGCAACTCATAACTTAAACCTAAACAATGTTATGATACATTGCTATTTCAATAGAATAAAATACAAATTTAGAAAATTATGCTATGGAAGTATATTCAATGACATGAAAATTAGTACATGTTATATTAAGGAAACGAATGTTTAAATAAAGTATATAAGACAGAATAAAAATAAATTAGATTTTTATAGCCAATATACAGTTGGATCTTAATTTTTAGTCTATGTTGTTGACATATTTAATGTCTTGCATGTTACTGTTTTTTATTTGTTGCTGTTCTTTCATCTTCCAATCTTACTAATTTTTATGTTTTATTTGAGCATTTAAAAAATTTTTTTTCTCCCTCCTTTAGCATGTGGATTATACTTTTAAAAAAGTTAGTGGTTGTCTTATGCTCACAGCGCATATTTACAATAAATCCAAGTCAGCTTTTCCTATATCACAGGTTGTATGAGTAAATTATAGAGACAAAATATTCTTCATTGCTCTTTCCCCATACTGCAATTCATTTCACTCACATAAGCATACTACACTGAATACACAAACATGCAATCAAATGTGTTGTTGCTATTATTATTGAGAACAAAATGTTAATTGCTAATCAAGATTACAAAAAGTAAATTTTTGCTTTCATGTATTTCTTCTTAGATGCTCTTTCTTTATGTTGATTCAAGTTTCTGATTTATTTCATTCTCCTCTCAAAAGAATTTTAGAACATTTCTTGCAAGGTAGATTTATTGGCAACAAATTCCCTCAATTTTTGTTTATCTGAAAAAGTGTTAATTTCCCCTTCTGTATTGAAGGATAATTTTGTAGAATTCTGAATATTTTTCTAAGTAGGCAGATTTTTCTCTCTAAATATTTTACTTCACTTCTTCCTTACATCTCTCACATGTCAGATAAAATGCTTTGCTTCTATTTAGGTAAGCTGTGGTTTTTCCTTAGAGGTTTTTAAATTTTTCTTTGAAAGCTTTTTTTGGCTTTTATTAGAAAAATATTTTAAGTGTATAGTGTTATTTACTTCAATTTATGCTTCCCTGTTTCTGTAATGCTTTTGATGAAATGGGAAATTTGTGAAAGCATAATACCACTTGAAACTGTTTTTCTTTATTGTTTTAATTTTTAAAATTTCTTTTCCTTGCTATATGCCATTAAGGATACCTCGGGCTCTGTACCAACTGCCAGAATTGGAGTGTCTTCTACCGCCACCTTGTTCCCTCCTTCCTTCTCTCCCTGCTCTTACACCCCTATGAGCCACAGTCTTACTACCTGTGAATTTTGTTAAGATTGGTATCTTGGGTTATTCTGTCTTTATATTCCCTGTGAGTGAAACTATGCTGCAATTCTCTTTCTTCCTGGTGTATTTTGCTTAGTGCGATCACCTCCATTCCATCCAGATTGCTGCAAAGGGCACAATTTCATCTTTTTAACAGATAGAATAGAATAGTACAGAATAGCATAGAATTATGCTGTGTATACACCACAGTTTCTTTAAAGTGTCCACTGTAGATGGGCATTTAGGTTATGTCCATGTCTTGGTTATTGTGAACTCTGCTGCTATGCACATAAGGGTGCAGATACTTTTCTGATTAGAGCTTTTGCATTATTGGAGTACTTGCCTAGAAGTGGATCAAACAGCAGAGCCCTCTCATTTTTTTTTGAGGACTCTCCATACTGTTTTCCAGAGAGGTTATACTAGTGTACATTCCCACCAGCAGTGAAGGAGAGATTGTTTTCCTCTACATGTACTCTAATGCTTGTTGTTTCTGGTTTTTTTGGTACAGGCCATTTTCAGTGGTGTGAGGTCATAATCTCATGGTATTTATTTGCATTTCTCTGATGATAATGATTTAGAGCAGTTTTATCATCTGTCTGTAGTCCATCTGTGTATCCTCTCTAGTAATTAGAATATGATATGTCGAAATTTGTTTTTTCTGGCCTTTATCTCAACTTCTTGGTCTGGTTTGGTGTTGACCTTAATTTTGGGAAAATTCTCCATCACCGATTTGACTATTATATTTCTTTCTCTTTGTTCTCCTCCTGTTAATCCCATCACACATATGTACTTTTGTAGTTGGCTCACAGTTCTTAAACAGTTTTTCCTTAGAGTGACTTTCAGTTTTGGAGATTTTCATTAGTATGTCTTCAAGAATATCCTCAAGAATCAGAGCTTCTCTTTTCAGCTATATCCATTCTTTCAGTATGCCCAACAAGAACATTATTTCTGTGACAGTGATTTGATCTCTAACACTTAACTTTTTGTCTTTCCTTAGTATTTCTATTTCTCCACACACACTGTTTATGTGCCCCCATGTTGTCTCCCTTATACATTAGAGCCTCTGCCATATTTACCATAACTGCTTTACATTCCTGGTCTGATAGTTCCCAGTCTCTGCCATAGCTGAAGCTGGTTTTGATGCTTACACACTTTATCAGACTGTCCTTTCCCAATTTGAGTCTGTCTCTTATTCTTTCATGCTAGACATCATGTAATGGTTAAAGAGGAACTGCTGTTATTAGGTCTTTAATTGTGTCGTGGTAAGTTGCGTGGAGATACGCATTCTGTAGAGTGATTATGACTCGGTCTTACAGAGAGACTTTGTGGACTATGAGCTTTATATATGCATCTCAGTATTTTTTTTCTTTTAGGTAGGACAGGATGGTTAGAGGAGACTGGAATTCAGTATTTTTCTTCCTCTGTCAATTAGCTTCTGATTTATTCCCAGCAGCCTAGGCGCTGAGTTCTCTTAAGGGAAGAATTTTTGATAAGAACAGAATGCTCCTGCATGTTTTAAAATGGTTTCTCTTCCTTTCCCCTGGCTAGGTATAAGAGATTATTCTCTGATTTTCACTGTGAGAACTGGAAGAGCTTCAAGAAGTAAAAATGACAGCAGTGTGGAGGACTCCAAATGTTTGGGTCTCATTGGAATTCTTATCTCTTAGACTTGCCTACAAGGAGCCTCTAGCAATTTGTCAATTACAGAACAGATATTCCTACCCTGGCACTGGTTCCAACAGATTACTGTTCTTCAGGGCTGTGACTGTTCTCCTGTCAGTCTCTCTGATTTGAAGGGTAGAGGCTTACCCTGTGATCTCACTTAATGTATGAGTCCAATATGAGTTGTATTTTAGTGTATTCAGCTTTGTACTTGATTTTAAGATGGAATAGGGACCTTTTTTTAAGGAAAGATATAGGCAAGAGTGAAGGTGAACAGAGGCAGGCAGAGAGAGAAGAGGACGAAGCACTTCATCTGTTTTTAGTTGTTCATTTTAGTTGCCCCTGCTGGTCCCGGGACACAAACCCTGAGCCTTGGGATATATGTGGACTGTACCCAAACTCCTCCTTTATCAGGGTGTGCCAGATAGGAACTTACAAGCACCCTACATGGTAGACCAGAAAGTGGAAATTGTCCCTGATTCTTCAACATTTCCTGTTCATGCCCTTTGATATGAAAATTTGCACATCTTTCCATCAAAACAGTATGAATTTTGTCTCTAGATTTGAATTTGACCACATGACTACCTTTTCCATATTAATATATGAAAGTGATGTGAGTGTTTGGCATCAGTGACAGCAGAGTTCATCCCAGAAAGATTTCAAGGAGAGATGTTTTGTCCCAACACCATGTGGTAAGTTTATTGCAAGATAACTAAACAGAAGTAATGCCTGCAGCTTGGGGGTTACAGGAAAAAGAGAAAAAAACTGTTAAAGTAGTGCTCTTACATACCCCTTGGGAGGACTTCCCTTTGGGTGTACTGAGGATTTGTAGTTCTCGTAAAAGTTCAGAGGTTGCTTGGAGTTCTCATGAGAGTTGTGGTTCTCACAAGAGGTGGAGTTCAAGGGTGGGAGTAACTAGGGGGTGTGTCATTAGACAGTTTCTAGGGAGGTAGTCTGTACCTTGTTGCTACTTGTTTTAGTAGAACTAGGTTTTGCCAGTTATTTTTTTTTTTAGTATCTCTTCTCTCCTATTCCCATCAAAAGAAACACCACCATTTCATGGTTAGCATAACCATATACATAACCAGTACTAATCATGGTAAGTTGCCTTTGGAGCATTCTAACTTCGAAAGGGAAAGAAAAACATTTATGAGGCTTTAATGAAGGTCTATGAAAGTTCCACTAGACTCTGAAGGAAGAGGTAGGTCAAAGTACAGTTAATTTTGGAAATGATAATTGAGGAAATATTGTTGTGAATTATGTGTCACTTTTCTTGCAGAATAGAGATTAAATAGCTTTGTTTTTTTATGTATAGGAAGAAGTTAGGGTCAGGGCTAGCATTTTAGGGTGGAATTCTACTTGGAAGTAGGGAGATGCATTTTATTTTAAGTTAAAAGATGATATTTCATCTACCTGTTACTATTCTTCTCATCTTCTTTATTTGCTGGATCGCTGACATAACTGACTTTTATCTTGTCCAAATCATTGAACTACTCCAACACAGTTTAATAAGACAAAATTTTTAATTGTATAATATGTTGAAACACTTAAAAATACAGTGTCTCAGAGCGGCAGTCAGAAAACAGGGACCTGGTAGGGACAAGATTCAGATCCTCCCTAAAGAGCCCACTAGGGATTCCCCTTTTTTCCAGAAACAAACACAGAGGAAAAGAAGGCGCACAGGCTATAGAGACACATCAGCAAACATGACGACAAATGTCTGGTCAGAGAGGCACCACAGATTTGTGACTCAGGATTTAGGCCACAGTGGAGGGGGTGGACCCATAAGAGGAACTGGGCCTCCTGAAGACTCACTCCCAAAGCAGCATAGAGCTCGCCCAATGGGACTGGGATATGGAGGCGGCAGAGATGGTCTTGTTGCAGGGAAGAAAGAAAACCGGCACCCTGGGGTTTCAGCTGGTGCCTGTGCAGTGAAATTACACTGGGTGCTGCCATAATCATAAGCCAGTTAGGGAAATTCCTCACACCTGTCCCTGTCTACCACCATATTGTACTGGAGTCTCAGGATTCATCCACCGGATTACCCACCCACCAAATATCCTGCCCACCGGATATCCCACCCCCAGGGTTAAAGGAAGGGCGTAGCCTCCCAGAAGAGGCTAACTCTTAATGCCACCCACTAGCATCACCCCGAGGGCAGTCAGAGGAGGAACTGCATCCAGATTGCCAATTGTGGACCAACAACAAGGTGATGATAACCCTACACAATGCCATCACTGAAGGGAAACTAAACCCACAGAAATATAAACAGAATGTCAAACAGAGCAAAGACACAGAGAAATATACAGGAAATGATGGATTCAGTCAAAAACCCAAGGGAAAAAAACGAATACAGCAGATGTGTGCAGACTACCTGAGGATGAATGTAGGACAACAATGATAAGCATACTCATGGAAATCAAGAAAAGAATACAGAAAGTAAAAGAAAACAACAAAAAAGAGAGATGAAATGAAGCAAGGTATCGAATAAATGAAGAACATGATAGCTGAATTAAAGAACTCAGTAGAAGGATTCAAAAATAGGATGAATGAAGCCTCCAATAGAATTAGCTAGCCAGAAGATAGGGCACAGGAATGCACTCAATCAAACAAGCAAAGAGAAAAAAGGAATGCACAGAAATGAGACAGCATTTGAGACCTATGGGATAACTTCAAAAGGAGCAATCTTCATATCAGAGGGGCACCAGAAGGAGAAGAAAGAGAAATGGGGGCAAAAACTGTTTTTGAAAACCAATAGCTGACAACTTCCCTAATCTGAAGAATGAAGCAGGCCTCCAGACCCAGGAAGCTCAAAGTATTCCTAATAAAAGAAACCCCAACGGAGCCACACCTGGACACATTGTCATCAAAATGTCAAAATACAAGATAAAGAATCTTAAAAGGAGCCAGAAAAAATAAGTCACATACAAAGGACTCCCCATAACATTGTCAGTGGATTTCCCAAGTGAAACTCTAGACCAGAAGGGAATGGCATGATATATACAAAGTGCTAAAAGAAAAGGATTTTCAGCCTAGGATACTAAATCCTGGAAGATTCTTATTCAGAACTGGAGGAATGATAAAAAGTTTTTCTTATAAGCAAAGGTTAAAGGAATTAATCACCACAAAACTAATTCACAATAATGTTAAAGGATTCTCCAAGTGTGAAGAATCCACCTTACAAACAGTGAAGACAACAAATACAAAATGTGCAGAGAAGAAGAGAATAAAACAGAATATGGTTAAAATGAACAAATAAGAGTAACCTGCTTCAAATAAAAAAAGGAAATAAATGTAAGAATTCTTAACGCTAACTTCAGGGTAACCTCAAAACACATCGCCAGGGAAAAAGCAAAGAAGAAACCTAAAAGGGAAACCAATCAAAACATAACTACACCCAAATGATCTAAGTAAACAAAGAACAAAGGTTTTGTCTGGAACAACACACTGAAAACATTACAAAATAACTAAAAGTAGCCATATAGCAAAAATCACCCTAAAGGGTGATGGACTGAACTCACCAGTCAAATGACACAGAGTGACCAAATGAATTCCAAAAGTATGACCCAACCTTCTCTTGCATTCAGGAAACCCACGCTGTTTCAAAAGATAAAGGCTCAAAGTTAGTGATTGGAAGACAATCCTACAGTCCGATGGCAACCACAGAAAAGCAGGAACTGCTTCTACTTATATCTGATCAACTAGATGCACATCTAAGAAGCATAACAAAAGACAGAGATGGACATTATATAATGATTAAAGGGTCAATCCAGCAAGAAGACATAATATTTATTAACAAATAATGCACCAAATGAAGGAGCATCAGAATATATTAAGCAAATATTATTAGAATGGATGAGGGACATTGACAGCAACACAATGTTAGAGGGGGACTTCAACACCCCACTTACAACAATGGACAGACCAACCAGGCAGAAAATTAACAGGAAAACCTTTGCTTTACGTGACCATTTGGAAAAGTTAGGTATAATAGATATATAATGAACATTTCAGCAAACAGTACAGATTTCAGATTCCACTTTTTTCTCTAGTGGTCATGGAACATTCTCAAGGATAAATCGTATGTTGGGACATAAAACAAGTCTCAACAAATTTAATCATACCAAGCATCCTTTCTGACCACAATGGCTTGAAACTAGATTAACCACAAAAAGAAAGCTGGACGACTCCAAATTCATTGGAAAATAAACAATATGCTTCTAAATGATTCTTGGGTAAAAGAGAAAATCAAAGAGGAACTTAAAAAATACCAAGAAACAAATGGGAATAAAGACACAAACTGTCGGAATCTATGGGATACAGTGAAAACAGTACTAAGAGAGTAGTTCAGTGCAGTGCAGACCCACCTCAAGAAACAAGAATAATCACAAATAAGCAATCTAATCCTACACTTAAAACAACTAGAGAAAGGAGATCAGTTAAAGCCAAAAATCAGTAGAAGAAAGAAAATAACCACAATTGAAACGAAATAAATGAAATAGAAAACAAAAAGACAATCCAGAAGCTCAATGAAACCAAAAGTTAGTTCTTTGAAAAAATAAACAAAATTGACAGATCGTTAACTAGACTCACAAAGAAAAAAAGAGAAAAAACTCATAACTAGAATCAGAAATGAAAGGGGAGAATTTGCAACAGATACTATAGGAATACAAAACAACATAAGAGAGCACGATGAACAGCTCTGTGCCAACAGTGTACACCCTTGAACATGGACAGGTTTTTAGAAAAATACCATCTACCAAGACTGAACCTGGAAGACCTGAATGGAACAATCACAAGCAAGAAAACTGACAAGATAATCAAAAGTCTCCCTAAAAATAAGTCAAGATCATATAGCTTTTCTGTAAAACTTTTACCAAACCTTCAGAGAAGAATTAATAACTATTCATCTCAAACTCTTCCATAATATTGAAGTACAGGGATCACTCCCAAAAACTTTTTATCACACTGATAGAGATGTCACAAGAAAGAAACATACAGACCATTATCTCTAATAAACATTGATGCAAATATCCTAAACAAAATATTAGCAAACTGAATCCAGCAGTGCATCAAAAAAATCAACATGACAAAGAGGGATTTACCTGGGGATGTAAGGCTGGTTCAACATATGCAAATCTATTCATGTCATACACCCTATCAACAAGATTAAGGACAAAAACCACATGATCATACAAATTGAGAAAGATTTTGGCAAGATCCCACACCCATTTATTGTAAAAGCCCTGTGTGAAATGGGAATAGAAGGTACATATCTCAACATAATAAAGGTCATATATGACAGATCCACAGCCAACATCATAATCAATGGCAAAAAATTGAAAGCATTTCCTCTAAGGTTCAGAATAAGACATTGCTGTCCACTCACCACTGTTATTTAACATCGTATTGTAGGTCATAGCTAGAGCAATTAGACAAGAAATGGAAGTAAAACCAATTCAGGTAAGAAAGGAGGAAGTAAAACTATCGTTATTTGCAGATGACATAGTTATATATATTGAAAACCCTAAAATCTATCAAACTACTAGAACTCCTCAATGAATACAGTGAAGTGGCATTGATTTTGTAGAAAAATCAATGAGCAAAAATCTGTTGCATATTTACATGCAAGCAGCACACTAAAATGCCCCAAATTCAAGTTTAAGGTTTAACACTACTTATTGGTTATTTATTTCTCATATTACCTCATAAACATCTAGCCTTTTGGGGTCCCAGTGTATGGTGCTATTTCATTTATTAGACTTCACTTTTACTGACTTTGGGTTTGAGTTTTATTCTTTTGGCCTATAAGGGTTTCAAAACCAAAGTTCAGGTTGCCTGGGACAAACAAATGCCATCTAGGTAAAAATAGCTTTAATACTTGCTTACAACCAGTGTTCACAGTTTCCTTTTAGTATTATCCTAATCATTCCTTATTAGTGTTTCAAGCTACCCTTGCTTTAACAAAAAATTTAAAAGTATTCCGCATGGTAGTTTATTATTATTTTTGGAGGGGGAGAGTTAGTGTCTGAATATCTTAGACAACTATTACCAGAAAGCAGACACCCCATTATACTATCTCTGACAAAAGAAAAGTTTGGCTTTATAAGGCTAGCAGTACCGTTTTGTATTTTTCAGAAAGCTAAACATAATCAGCTTTGGACTCGAAGGTGAGTGAAGGCCAATCTTCCTATCTGAGAAAGCTCCCTGGATTTAGAGCTCTTAGTGACATCATGTGCAGCTCTTTTCAGGGATCCCATTGAATTATATATGGACTGTTGGTAATGTTTCTTGCATAGTAAGTTTTTCCTTCTTTTTTTTGTATAATCATTGTAGCCCTAGACCTCTCAGGAAATGCTCCTGATGTCTTATATGTATGAAAATATGCTTAGATATGGGAAGATTAAATTGCAATGCTCACAGGTTATTGTGGAGTAAATATTATCCCAGGAAAAGAAAAAAAAAAAAGAATGTGGCTCCTGAGGGACAGTACCGAGTGGGTGTGATTTTGGTACGACTAGAAAATGTTTCAATAATGACAGGAACAGCAAATCTTCAGAGATGAGAGAGGGTGAACTTGTGCTGGAGAGGTGGAGGAGGAGGCTAAGGGCATATTAAGAGCTTCCCACATACCAGATTCCATATTATATGCTTGGGGTGAAATAGCATGTCAGACACATTTCTTACATGCATGTTTTTCCAGTCCCGCATAGATGATGATATAAATGAGATGTTAAATAGTTAAGGGTGAAGATGCTGCAGAGGAAGCAGTGTACTTCCTGGTATGAATTTGGAGGGCTAAAGTACCTCAAATTATTTTGTTCTACAAAATTCCTATCAATACAAGTTGTTAAAAAATCTTATTTGTTAACAAAATAAAATAACCTCCATTCCTCAAATGTATGCCAACACACCATGCATTCCACAAAATGTCCAAGAGATCTTCTCCACTATCCATTAGACTCCGCCATCATTTGCCCCACCCGTCACACATCCTTTTCCCTACTGGTAACCCCAGTTCTTTTAACGTCCAAGCCTTGGTTTAGTTTCCCCTGTTCCATTTCTTTGTCTTTTAACCGTTCAGCTGTGAGTAAGATCGTGTGATACCTGTCTTTCTTCTTTTGACTTACTTCACTTGCCATATTCCTCTCTAGTTCTATCCATGTTGATTCCAACAGGTTTTCATCTTTTCTAAAAAATGCATGATATTCCATTGTGTATATATATATATATACATATATATATATATATATTCCACATCCTCTCTATCCATTTGTATAATAATGGGCACTTAGGTAATTTTCAGTTCTTGGCTATTGTAAATAATGCTGCAGTAAGTATGGGGGAGCATATTATATCAATGTAACTTTTTGGGGGGTTGGCATAGATTTTAATATGCTGATGAGTTCCATGGTTGTTCCTTACCTAACTATGTATAGATACATTAGAAAGTTGTACGTATATTCACTTTCACGAGGTAGTGTGGCATCTGGACTTTTGGCTAAAGTCACTAAAATAAACTTGATCTGTTTTCTAGCAATACAACATGTACACACAACAAAGTTATACTCTGTCAGCCTGGAAAATTCACCCTCCAATTTAGAGAATTAGTGCTTATTTTCTTCTAAGGTGTCCAATCAGTTCCATACTCTAATTTCAAATCCTACTCGCTTAGACTTGTTAGAACATTTTTGTTAGACTCCATTAGTGCTATTTGTGGTAGACTTTTCGAGGCCATGGTGTACTGTGGAAGGAAAGAAAAACAAATGAGAGAAAAGAGGTTTTTTTTTCTTGTCAATTTAACTGAATTTCAGAATAGTGCCATGACCCTGATGTGGTCTAATCCCCTTTGTAAGCTCATGAGACTGGGTCCAGAAACTTCCTAGTGTGTTGAACTTCTTTTCTAAGTACCAGCGATTTTGTTATCAGCCGCTTGTTGACTGAACTACAAAAGATCCTAGGTTAAAAATAATTTGTGGCCTCACTCCTAGGAGAATGTCAAATGTGCTTTCTAAACCTAGGAGGTGGATGGACATTGGTGGGTGGTGGTACTTTGGTGAAATATACACATCTTTTCCTTAGAAAGCTCCAGAATCTGCCTTGCATTTTTTATTTGCTGATCATTTTTATGCATAGGAATATATATACACACATATACATATATACACACTATGAAATGTGTTCCTACATGGTATAAAAGCATTTATACATATTAAAAACAAAATCTTCTGCACGACTGCTTGCTTGAAAGATATAATAGGTGAATGTTTATCAATTTGAGTGTTTGCGACTGTTTTCCAGTGACAGAAAGGAAAGAATAACCTCGCTTTCGTTTCTTCTAAAATCTCACAGACTTCCTGACAAGATTTAAGAATTTCAAAAACAGCAAGAATGATTTAGATAGGGATGTGAAAAATAAGAGACAAGTGCTTTCTACTCAAGAACTCAGTCCTGTGTGTCAGAGCCAGCAGTTAACTTTCCTTGATTCCTACTGCACATTCATTTCATGAAAATAATATGTCCTCTGACTTCCTGCAGAGGGATGCTTTTCAGTTGAAGCAGTGGAAACAATTTTATTTTATGTGTGTGAGGCAAAGGCATTAAACTTAAGAGAGAAAACTCAAATTGGCAAAAGTTCAAGAATGGTAAGTAGAAGGTTGGCAAAAACCAATGCCTCATGGAACAAGTTTAGTAATCAGGTGAGCTCATGGAGGGCCTGAGAGGCATCCCACATCCTTCTCGAGTTCCTTGTCAGGTAACTCAAAAGGGAAATTATATCACTTTTCATTAGGGATATTACATTGGATTAGAATTCCTACTCAAGAAGTTATTCGAAAATGCAATATACTAACCCTAGCATATTGACACTGAGCAAGCAACAGCATGAAAGTACTGTCCTATATATTAAGTAGATAGAACAGGTCCACATAAATGAAAGTTTTAGAAGATATTTGAGAATGTTCATTAGCATTTTAGGTAAATTTGCTACTTTCTGCAAGGTTGTTTTATGAGAATAACACTAAAGATATCTTAAAAAGAATGGTGTTGTAGGCTATTTTGAAAATCAGACATCTTAGTTAACAGACATTTGTTATACACTAAATGTTATTTTATATGTGTGTATATATATATAAAACGTGTATATGTGATGCCCTATGGAAATTTTTCTAAATGAAAAGCACTTTAGATGCCAAATTATGAAATTCAAAAATACATATTTTATGTTATAGCATGGATATATACACACACATATATACATATATATATATTTACTGGAGTAGCTAGAACTGAATGAAGTATCATGGAATTATATGCACAGTATAAACATGCACAGACTCTTGATATTCTGTAGAGGTCATGCAGCTCTTCTCATTGGATAAAAATGTCTTCTAATGACATCTTCTGACTTCATTGTTTACCCACATCAATCTGCTCACATGAATGCACATGTAATTATAATAGGCTATACAATAAAAAGCAGTCTTGTTCATGGAATCACCTGACAGGATGAAAACATGACAACAGGGCTGGAGACTAAGTTTCCAAATGATCACTGAAATCTCAGGTCACTTGAATTTCCTCACTGTGTCTTCGTAAGTCCTTTACTAAACATTCACAGTTTCTCCTGAAACCCCCAGTTTATACCATCTCAGTCATTTTAATTTGAAACCTTTACCATGGACATTGTAAGAAGCCCATAGACATGTACTTTACTTGCTCTTTCAGACATTTTTATAATAGCTAATGTGACCAAGAATCCTAATTTCCTTTGACTGACTTTATACACTTTAGATTATGCTGAAACTAGTGATAATGTCATTATGAAAAGCTCTAGAGCATTGCAAAACCTATGTAGGGCATTGCAAAAACTTAAGATTTTATTACATGTTACTACTCAGGTCTCAGTTAATATATGTAGAAATAATTGTACTCATCATTAAGGCTGTGTTTGAATCATATAAATTGTATTAAAAATGTTTTGGACACTACATTTTGAGTGGATCTGACTTATTTTTAACTCTTGATTACGAAATTAACAGTCACAAAAGTCAGGTAATTTCTTTGGTTTTGAAACTTGAGGTTAATGTAGACACATGCTCAAAACATTTTTTAAAATGACTGTATTTCTCAGGTTTTTGAGCCAGATTAAGTTGCTTCAGCTGCTGCCTTATACCTTGTGTCTGATTTATTTAAATCCCGCCTCTTACAGTAAAATACTAGGGATTCTCATAATTTAATGACAAGCTCCAACGGCCACAGAAAGCCCTTTTGAACCCCTCCAGGTGGACAGCATAAGCTAAGTCAATATGTATTTTTGGATTAATTATATTAAAGGCACCGCGTAGCTTAACATTATATAGGTTTAAGTGTGTCACGTTGTAAATCAGCATCCGTAATACATTGTTTGCCACCATCTTTCCAGTTCTTCCCTCACCATGCAACTAATCCCATCTACCCAATCTGACCACCCCTTTCTGTTTTTGTTTCATTAACTTAATTAAAAATCTATTTTTAGTTCATTTTTTAAATTTTTAAGCAGTTTCAAATTAATTTTTAATTTCTTTTATATTGCTATGTGATTTTTTAGGATGTTGAATTTGCATCTCAGTCTGTGGACGTCTCACACCAGACAGTTGAGTTAGTTCATTTGTTTGCAAGTGAAATCATATGATATCTGTCTTTCTCCTTCTGGCTTTCTCACTAAGCCTGATTTGCTCTAGGTCTATCCAAGTTGCTGGAAATGGCAGGATTTCATCTTTTTTTTCATAGCGGATAAGTATTTCAGAGTGTGTGTGTGTTACACTGCATCTTCTTCATTCACTTGTCTGTTAATGATTCCAGTTTTTAGTTATTGTAAATAAATATTGTTAATAATGGTGCACATATCACTTTCAGTTAGTATTGCGGTGTTTTAGGGTAAATAGCCAGAAATGGGATAGATGGTTGTATGGAATTTACTTTCGCAAATTTTTTTGAGGCATCTCCATGTTGCTTTCTCTAATATTTGCATCAATTTACATGCCCGCAAGCAGTGTGTAAGAATTCCCTTTTCTCCACGTCCTCTCCAGCACTTGTTGTTTCTTGTCTTTTGGAAGAGAGGGAGAACACATTTTCATGTGCCTTTTGGTCACCTTTATGTCTTCTCTGGAGAAGTGTCTATTAAGATCCTGTGCCCGTTTTTAATTGGATTGTGTGTTTTTGTGTTGAGTTCTATGAATTCTTTATGTATGTATCTTGGATTTTTTTCTTTTAAATCCTGCCTCTGGATCCCAAACCCAGGACTTTGAGTTTTGCAGGATCTGCACCTTGTTGCCCGAGCCGCAGGTATAGGTTCTCTGTTTTGCATATTAACCCCTTGCTGATGTATGGTGTGCACATACCTTCTTCCATTCACAAGAGTGTCTATTTTTTATGATCGCTTCTTTTGCTGGGCAGATTTTTAGCATGATGTACTCCCATTTGTTCATGGTGAGAAGTTATATTGTCCCTTCCCTGTGACAGTGCTCTGGATTCTTTTTTGTGACCTCCTTCAATCTAGTTTCTGTGCTTTTTAAAAAGAAACATGTCCTGCTCTACCTCAGATTATTTATTAAAGCCTCTGTCTCATCTCTTAACTAATAGTACATGTGCTCCTGAAAACCAGACTCTTTGATTTATGTTTATATTTGCTGCAGCATCTTTCATAGCACTTTCCGATGAATGCTGACTAGGACACTGCTCAATGTATCAGTGGATGAATGAATTCATGAATGTGATTCCTTAGCTTCATTTTCCTTGATATTTCTGCCTCTGAGCATTGTTCTGTTTGTATGCACTTTCTGGTATATTATAGCAACACTCTTAAAATGTAGATTAGTCTCATGCAATACAAAAATATGTCTTCACTAGGGTAATTTTTATAATTAAAATCCGTTTTCCTTCTACCTTTCTGACTGTTCTTTTTTCAGGGCTTTCCTTCTTAGCTTGCCCTTTCAGTGTTTCTTAGGATTCTGCCTATGAAGTGACTTTCTTTTTTTTCCACGTAATTCTGAGAGGTTTCACTCATTCTTGTCTTCAGTTAAATTTAGTTAAGAATGAATTTCAAGACTTTGTCAAATCCAGATTCTTCTCCTAAACCTTGTATCTATCTATCCAGCTCCCTACAGCACATGATCCCTTGGATGGCACAGGAACATTGAACTTGAAATGTCCAAATATAGATTCACCATCTCTGCTCATCCCTTCCATCTTTTTTTTCTTGTCTGCTCTCAGTTAATGGCAAAGGAGTCACCACTCACCTGCCCAAGACAGACCCCTGAGCAATGATCCTAACTCTGTCTTCTCCCTGTCATACACCTATTGCTAAGTTGTGTGCCAATACATTTCTGGAAAATACTCACTCTTCTAAGACACTTTACTACTAGAGACAATTATGATCTCCTTGAATGCTAGATTCGTGTTTGCTAGCTATATATTATTGTCTCTCTGCATTATAGATGTGATGCAAACCTTGTAGTATCGACCCTGATCCGTGAACTCACTAGAGTCAAGAAGATTTTTCTAAAAGTCAACTTCAATTATGTAGCTTCTCTACTTTAAAGCCTACTGCAGGGTCCCAGTCATTCTTGGAATGGAATCCATACGCTTTTGCTAGGTTTACCAGGTGCTCTGGAGTCTACCATCTACGTAACTCTTACCTTCCTTACTCAATAGGTTTCCCAGCCGTGCTGACAACTTCTCCTAGTTCCTGAAACATGTCCTACTCTGTCCTTTCCATGTCTGGACCCCTGCCTACGCCAGGTTCCGTCCCATCCCCACCCAAGTATGCTGCTGGCCGGCTGCCTTCTCATTTCAGTGTTTAGATCCCAAGTCAGTCTCACACTTACATGTTCCTGATGCACAGAGGGTCCTCTCATGAACACAGCTCAGCTCAAGTTCTTTAAAGCTGTGCTTCCTGTTCTTTCTGAAAAAAAAAAACATTTTTATCATTACATTGTATAGGTTTAAGGTGTGCATCATGGTAAATCAATATCTGTATGTAATAAATTAAGCTTATCACCCACAATCTAATTATTTCCTGTTCTTATTGTCCACATTCAAATGTTCTTTTCTTAATCTTATCACTAACTTTCATATTTACAATATAATTTTTTTCTGAAAACACCTATTGGTACTGCATTATAATAGAACTTCATTATATTTGCATGTATACTTGTAGAATTATTTGCTCACTTACTTTTCATGTATATGTATATGTACAGATGTGTACATATATATGTGTATAGATGTGTGCGTATATATGTATGTGCTTGTGTGTGTCTTATTTCCCAATTATAAAAACAAAGATTCTTTATAAACAGGCTCACATACACTACTTGATAATTAGTTGTGTTTATCATCAAATAGACTGCTGTATAATTTCACCATTTTAACATTTTGGAAAGGGCATTTTCTAAATTATAAGAGATGCCAAGTAAAGAAATGGCCTTGCATTTCTACAAGAGTTTTCTTAGATATCAAGAAAGCATTTTAGATGTAGGATAATTATCACTTTTCAAATTAATCTGTTTAGAATTTAGAATCTCCACCTAGGAATTTAAAAATATGTTCAGTCTTAAGTACTGAAGGACAATTGTTCATGTCCCTGAGACAAATTAATAATCATTTTTTCTACTGCTCAGCATTTCATAACATATTCTTAAGCAGTAATGTAGATTCAGAATAATTTTCCAAGTATAATAGGTACAGCTTACTGAATGACTTAAAAATATTTATGGTTTTGTTTTCTTCAATAGTTAAATTAGAGCAAAGTTTCTTGAATTTTCTTGAATAATTCAGATTTTTTTTTTTCTTGGCAGAAGAAAAATACGAAAGGTGATTCAAAGTGTAGTAGACCAGGCATTTCCAATTGACAGCTGTAACCTTGTATGACTGAATCCATCAGAGGCATCCTGTTGTAGATATAGAGCTAAATGTTTTCATTTCCTTTTTTGTAAAAGAGGTCAGTAGTATCTTGGAGCCCAAGGGAGGTTTGTAATGTTATTCTTCATCTAGTAAGATGTATTAGGATGGTTTATTGAAACATAGAACAGGATCCTGACCTTTTATGACTTTTTAGAGAACTTTATTTGGAGACAGAGTGGAAATTGCCTGCCTAACTAAAAGTAACTACAGCATCTCTGTCAGGCTAGTAATTTTTTTTGCTCTATGTCCTAGTACAATTGGAGCTGAAAATGTATATTAAGATGGAGGAATGGCAAAATATCCTCACCTTGCTTTAATAAAACTTTAAAATGTTGATAAATAACACGTACATTTTGAATACAAATTGTATTTAAATTATTGAATTCAGTGCATACGGTATGTCAACATGAATAAGGAATTGGATTGACAGATGCTTTTAATTTTAGATACCAGAAAGATGTAGTATTCCTATAATAGCCAAAATATTAAAAAAAAAAAAAAAATGAAAAAGCAGCAACCCATAATCTCCCTTTAAAGAACACAAATCAATCCCTACACCAGGAAGAAAGTTTTCAGGCTTCTCGGTTATGTACACATGGAACACTCGAGAGTCAAAAAACTATTTTAAATTCGGGGAGGACTATCAGGACCGATTCCAGAGGATCAAGATCACAAAAATAAGGAAAGGCAGCTTTGCTGAGATGAGAAAATCGGCATTGTGGCCTGCAAAGAGGCTCTGCCCTTGAAAATGCAACCGTTTGGATTAGCTCTCATGACTGCACGGTGAATAACATATGAATCCTGAAAACAATCTGTCCTCTTTTACAGGAGTGCTGGTTCTAACAGCGTTATCAACATGTGAAGCTAGAATTCATTTCGTTGAAAGGAATTGGAATATGCTTCACAGTAAGAAATCAGCTGATTTCTTCTTTTTAATAGAATGACTGAGGCAGGATTTAGTAACAGGTTTTCCCCAAAATAAGATTGTACCTGATTTAATTTATAGCCCTTGCAAAATTTTAGCCTGTTAAATTGGGGGGAAACGCTGTAATAGTGTATTTTTACCTTTAAATCTCTCTCTAAAGTTTTACTTTTAAAGCTATAAATATTGTCATGTATATTGTTAAAAGACAATATTAATCCTTTATCCTCACCTTTATTATATACAAAAAAAAAAAAAAGGTCAAGGGCTTCCTTTTGTGTCTTACATTTCTCAATTAAGTTTTCAATACCACATGACCGCGATTTTCTTAACAGCGACAGATTCATAGCGAGAAATTACTGAAAGTATTTGTTTCATTCAACTTTCTAAGCTCTTCCCAGGCAATTTTTGTCTGTAGTCACCAATCACAAACACAAAACTGTACATGACATTACCTATTCAGGCTTTGGGGGGGTCCTCTCATTTTTGCTGTATGTAATCGACAGTACTTTTTGTGAAATTCTTGTTCCAGTTTCAAGGGGTGCACTGCTTAAACCTAGATAATATTATGATGCAAGTTTTCTTTAGTAAAATTAATTTTAAAAAGTCATTTAGCTCATGGGTGAATCTAGCAAATGTTTTTATCCACTTCTTACATGTATAGGCATTCCTGTGACCCACTAATTCCATGTTTATTTTATTTAGCTCAGGAAAAACAAATACTTGAACTTATTGGTAATACAAACTATTTGAAGGTTAAGGTAAACTTTGCTTTTGTTTTTAAAAGATACCTTTCTGGAGAATTTCCATTTCAGCATTTCTGTTTCATCGAATTTTATGGAAGGTCAAATGAACTCTAAGGGGCATTGGGAAACTCGGTGAAGTTTGAAGGTATCCTCATAGTCATGTGCTTATTCTTCCTCAACTTACCTTCTGTTGACTCCCAAACAAGTGATAGAAATCTCTTCTTTAAGTTAACATCTGTATGTAATACATTAAGTTTGTCACTAATGGCCCAGTTTATAGTTCTTTTCTTGTCATTTTTTGGTAATTCTAGCTTCCTTCAATTTTTCATTCCTATCCATCTTCACATCACAGGCTTAATGTCATGGTTTAAGATGACTTCTATGGGTAAGAACTTCTCTGTTTTTTAAATGCAGAGTTTCGTTCCCTAATGATTAAAAGATGTTTACTGGCATGCCCTGGTGGAGCAGCACCTAGGTCAGTCACCTCAAAAGGAACAAGCCACATACTCCCAGGTTCGAGTCCAGGGTCTGGGGGAAAACAGCCAATGAGAACAACTAATTAAATTTTTTTTTAATTAAATAACTAAAGATGCTTCTTCCTCCTTTCTCTTCCTGTCTGTCTGCCTACTTGCCTCCCTTCTTGCCTGTATTTTTCCATTAAAAGCAATTAAATATTTGCTGATGTATTGGGGGCATGTGCATGTGATCCTGTATTAATTTATACTTTTTCCCTCATAATCCCTTGAACTCAGCAACTCACTTGGTCATGAACAGTTGTGTTCTTTAGGGTTCTCGTCTTCCTGTAGCCTGAATTCACTTTGCTGTTGGGGTTCTTACATCCTCTCTGGAATGCCTTTCACCTTTTCTTGGCTTGATTCATCTTTAAATTCCCTAGATCTTAGCACAAACAGTGCTTCTAAAGAAAATCCTTCATTGAATCATCCACTAATACTGTGACTTAGCCACCGATTCTCCTTCCCTTTATCTAGCAGTTTTCACCAGCTGAAGCCATGTGACTTTAATATTTGCTTATTGCATTTTGCTTATCACTCCATTAATATTTAAGTTCAATTAGTTCAGTCTTAATAGATCAGATCAGGGTTTTTGCTTTTCTGCCCGTGTCGGTTTTCCCAGCTCCGAGAATAGTTCTTAGTATGAGCAGTTGCTCACAGTATTTTGTTGGAGGATTAAATGAACCATTATAGAAGTCCTGGGAAAGTGTCTAACTCTGGTCAGTTGGTGAGGAGCAAGAGAAATGAGTTCTCATAGGTGCAGACAGGTTAATTCCATCTGAAGAATGAGAGGTTTTACAGGGGAACAGAGATAGGAAGAGATAGGAAGATCAGGCAGAAATGTTTGCACAGGAGCCCAGTGTGATGAGAGATGCAGAGAGATCTCTCAGAAGGATGGGCAGCCGAGACTGTGAAGGAAGGTGGAATCCAGACTGTCAAAATTCTGAGCATCAGATTTATTTTATATACTTGAACTTGTTTTTGTTTTGTTTTGAAGGAAAGGTCAGGCCAGAATGAAGGTGAGTAGGCAGACAGGCAGGAAGAGAGAGGACGAAGAAGCGTCTTTATTTTTATTTAGTTGTTCACACCAGTTGGTCCCCCCAGTCCCCACCTACTTCCTCCCACCCAGTCCTTGAACCCAGGAGTAGGTGGCTTGGTCCTTTGTAAGCGATTGACCCAACCACTGCTCCACCAGGGGCCACCTGTTGCTTGAACTTGTAACAAAGATGGAAGCCTTCAAATCCGGGCACTGATATGATCAGATGTGTTGTAAAGCAGTGATTCTCAAAGCATGGTCTGTGTCCTGTGGGTGTTCCCAAGAGACATACAAGGACCTTCCAAGGTAAAATTACTTTCATAAAATCCTGAAGTCATTTACTGTTTTTTTCCTGGTTAACTCTTAGCTCTGATGTTCTTATAATGGATACAACTCCTAGCTTCTTAACCCACTTAAGTTAGGAGGACAAAACAGTACTCAAAGTCTTTATATTCTTCACTGCTGTGCAGACGCACTTAGAATGAAAAGTTAGTCTACTTTAAGCATGTCCTAGATGAAGTAATATAAATGGTTTATTTTATTTTTATTTAATTTAAAGGAAGGATACAGGCAGTAATGAAGATGACTGGAGGCAGACAGATAGGAAGAGAGGAAGAACAGTTTATTTTATTTAGTTCATCTTAGTTGTACACCACCCTGGGACATGAACCCGGGACCTTGAGATGTACATGGACTAAGCCCAACTGCTGCTCCACCAGGGTGCGCCAAAGTTTGATTTTATTAAATAGTGACCCTTGAGTACATGTCTTTTTAATATTGTGTATGGCGAAAAGGGTGGTATACACAAAGCATTTTGATCTAACTATAACTGTCTTAAGGAAAAGCTTTTTTGTATGAATGTCCAATTGAAGTAATTTACATAAAATATTTTTTACTTGAAAGAATAGTATGTACAGTTATGCTGTCTTGGGTGTTTGAGGGAAACTTGCATTGCCTGTGATAGCGTAAGAACTTCCTAACAATTACAGCCATTCCTGGTAAGATCAGTGGGTTTAATGAATGTTGTTTTATCGATATTTTTTAAATGAAATATGCTAACATTAGAAAGATGGGAGTAAATCAATAAATTAATATTTTCCAAATGAAAGTAGTTTAGCATAGTGCTGAAAATCAATTAAAATGAGATAGGTCAGTGAATTTTAATGTAAAAGATTATAAAAGCTCATTGACATTGTTTTGCATTCTTTATTGCACTTAACCTTTAAGATTCTCTGGTTGAGTTTTGATAGAATATTAAAACTTATTTAACAATTATTGGGAAAACAATAAAAAAAAAAAGTTTTCTGTTTTTCAACACTACTTGTATTGAGTTTAAATCCTCTTCATATATTTCTACCCAAACAGATTGCAACAGACTGAATGCCTAAGTAGATGTCAGAATTCTCTTGTCTTTTGTTACACACACACACACATATGCACACATATATGTATGTGTGTATATATGTTTTGTTTTCTTTTTTTTGGAAAAATTCAGGCAGGCAGAAAGAGGAGGGGAAAAGCATGTATCCATTTATTCTGTTTAGTTCACCTTGGTTACTCCCCGCACCCCTGACCCCAGTTCATGAACCAGGGTCCCTAGGATGCATATGGACTGCACTTGGCCATAAGCAGCAGACCCACCTGCTACACCAACAGGGCATGCCTGTTAAGTCATATTTAAAAATATTTTTTATAAACAATATTTTTCTGCGAATTTATTTTTGTTTTGGAAGACTGTTTTTTTTTGCTTGGATTTTTTGCTTTGATTAATTTTCTTTTCATTAATTAGTAGATTGGTAATTTTAAACATTTCTAATACAACCATTCCCCTCTTTACCCCGTGCTGTGCTAACAAAAGCCACACACAGTGATCCTGTGTGCCCTTCCTTTTTGTGCAACTTTGTGGTGACTCGGGTCAAGACTCTGAGATACCGGAGTTATTATAGTAAATATTGACCATGAACAGAAATTCTTGGGGGTCCTCAATAAGTTTTAAGAGTAAGAGTGGTCCTGATAAGTTTTGAGGAGTAGCTAAAGTGAACATAGGCTGTTAGAAAGGACAGTCCAGTAGCGATTGCTGAAATAGCAACGCTTTCCCATTTGGGAAGAGAGCAAAGTCATTCATTCAACTTCTGCTTTAGGAATACTGAGGAAAGTAAGAATCTGAGAGACTTTGAGGATGCTAAATAGGTAAAATGTATTGTTACTGTCTGAGATGTTTAAGCTTTGTGCTGAGGTGAACCCTATTTACCTTTTAAAAATTTCCTTCTTACAAGATTTTCGCATAGTGAGCCAACAGGAGGTATTGTTTAGTGGTGGGGTGTTTTTGTTTGATCCAGTCACTGGACGTACTGAGGTTTCTCTTAAAGGAATATTGGACTGTGACAGCAGTAGCTCATCTGTGAGAATCTTACTGTGTGGGGCCAAGAGTTTTAAGCTGGTAATGATCCAAGCAGTTTGTGGTTTTCTGCTATTTTATTGGGGAATTCTATGGATATAGTTAATTTCTGGAAAGTATATGTGGATATTTAAATTTAACTCTAAGGCTTTAATATTCTTAGGACTGTCTGTGAGCCTATCCTAGAAGGAAAGATTAAAATTCGGGTGTGACATGTGGGAGAGAGTAATGCTTCTGTTATTTTTCCCTCAAAAAAGAAAAACAATGTTTTTGATTTACAGTCTTCACCCCAGTCACAGTCTGTTGCAGTTGTCTGAGTCCTCCTCCCAGAAGACTTCTCTCCCACGCCTCCCCTGAAAATCTGGAACAGCCTTTCCACACCTAATTGACTCCATGGTTCTTCTTTTCCCATTTCTGAGCTTCCTGTTTCTTCTTTTTTATTTCTGACCTCTCACCTGCCTTCTAATAAAATAATCACATTCTTCCTCCTCTTTTCAAATGCTTAGTCATCCCCCCACCCTTTAATGTGACTATATGTAACCTTCTCAACCCTCTGCCTAGTAATAGCTTGAGATGTCACAATGAAATATGGTCTCATCAGTCTTCTAGTTTTATGTGAATTAATGGTCACCGAGTTCTAAACTCAGTTATAAATGATGACATTAAAAAAAAATAGCAGTATTACCATTTTATAAGCCAATGTGAAAAGCATGAAGGACTAATGCTCCTTCATAATTTTATGTACTGTATCATTTACAAGTCATGTTTATCAGCCATTGTAGAACTCATGATAGCTCTACACAGAAGGAAAGGCAGGTTTTATTTTTATTTATTTATTTTTAATTAATTTTATTGGAGGAGTATCACATTATAACTTTAAAAAGATTTAAGGTCTACATCATAGTAAATCTACATCTGTATGTAATATAGTAAATTTACCACTATTTTATTTTTTCATTCACTGTGCAATTAATTCTCTTTACCTTGTTTGCAATCCTCCACTTTTCTCCATCTTTTCCTGCAACCCACTGATTTGCTCCTTTTTGTTTGTTTTGGTAAATGTCTATTGTTTTATTTAGTTCATGTTTTAAGTCTATTTTGGTTCAGTTTCATTCATTTGTTTGCTTGATCTCTCTATATGCCAGATATGAATGATATCATATGATGTCTGTCCTTCTCCTCTGGCTTATCTCACTAAGCATATTCCCTCCAGGTCCATCTACATTGTTCTAAATAGCAGAATTTCTCCTTTTTGATAGCTGTGTGGTACTCTATTGTGCCTATATATCTATATCTAGATATCTAGATACATAAATATCACATTTTTTTATCCACTCATCTGTCACTGGACATTTAGATTGTTTTCAGCTCTTGGCTATTGTAAATAATGCTGCATGAACATGGGGATGCCTATATCTGTGAATAAATCTGGTGTTTCTAGGTTACATAGCTGGTAGTGGAATGACTGGATTATACCAGTCTCAAGTTTTTGATGAATCTCCATACTACTTTCCATAATGGTTGCACCATTTTACATTCCCACCAACAGAGTATAAAATTTGTTTTCATTCTTTGGATAATTGCCAGTCTCCCTGTTGTGAGGTGATATCTCATTTTTATCTTGATCTTTATTTCATTTCCCTAATGACAACAGAGGTAGAAAATCTTTTCAGGTACCCATTGGCCATTAGTATGTCTTCTTTAAAGAAGTGATTATTAAGAGCATTTGCCCATTTTTAATAAAATTTTTGGGATTTTTTTGTTGAGTTTTATGAGTTCTTTGTATGTTTTGGATATTAACCCCTTGTCAGATGTATGATCTGAAAATGTCTTCCATGCAGTAGAACATCATTTTTTTTTTTTTTTGAGAGTTTCTTGCACTGTGAAGAACCTCTTCAGTTTGATGTAATATCTTTTGTTTATTTTGTATTTTATTTCCCTTACTATGTCAGTGTCCAATAGTTTTTTGTTGATGTTTTTTTCTTTTATTTATTTAATGATTTTTGACCTTACATCTAAGTCTTTGCTTCACTGTGAATTAATTTTTGTATATTGTATTAGGTAGTGATCTAGTTTCAACTTTCTGCTTGTGGCTGTCCAATTTTCCCAAAATATTGAAGAGACCGTCCTTCCTCCATTGTAAGCCTTTAGTTCCTTTGTTGACAATTAATTGTTCATAAGCATGTGGGTTTATTTCAGGGCTCTCAATTCTGTTGATTTGTCTTTTTTATTCCGATACCATGCTGACTTGCTTATTGTAACCTGTAGTAGAGTTTGAAGACATAGAGTGTACCTTCAGTTTTGTTCTTTATCCTCAGAATTGTGTTTGCTCTCCTGAGTCTCTTCTTCTAGTTCCAAATGAATTTGTGATTTAAGTTATATGGCCATTTTAACTATGTTAATACTTCTAATTCATAAGCATAGAATATCTTTCCATTTCTTTGTATCATCTTCTCTTTCTTTAACAATGTCTTAGAGTTTCCAATAAACTTAACTAAAAAGAGGCTAACTTTAAAATGCTAATGCCATCTCCTCCTTTATACAAGTAAGTGAAAAATGCCCTATTGTACCCAAGGTTATATTTCCCAAAGTCCCTAAAACTTAGGTTTTCAGGATCCCCCTTCAGTATTTTCCCATGCACATAATATTCCCAGTGGTCTTAGAAACTGTTTAAAATGAGATGGATAAAATGATTGAACCATTCCTTAAAGTATTTGTTGTTTTGTTTTTTTAAAACTGTAAGATGTGTAACTAAAGAATAATAAATGTTGGCCAATTTAAATTTCTTCTTCCCATAACTCTGGTTTGCTCAACAGTCTTAACTTTGATCTTCTAGTGGCTTCTAAAAATTAACAATCTTAATAATCCCCAAAAGAGATTCAGATAGAAGTACCAAATGTCTGGGAATAGTCCAAAGAAAAATAATGGTACAAAGAATGGAGAAATTTATGAATAAGGAGAGACTAAAGGAGCATGTTAATGAATTGACAGTGATAAATAATGAGCATGAAAGGAATATTATGAATATTTTAATATTAAAACTCCTGTACCGAGCTCAAAGTTGGTAGAAAAAATATTTAAATGTAATTAAAAGGTAATATAATTAAAGAATAATCAAATAGTCTCTCTTAGTTGGGAGAGAATAATGGTATCACCAAAGAATAGTATTCTAAGGGATAAAGTAAACATTATGCCATATTGTATTTAAAATAAGTTAAATAAATTGTTTTGAATCACAAATAACACTTAAATATATATATGATACATATATATATATATATATATATATATATATATGTATCTCCTCTTCTTGGTTTCCTGATGAGTCTGTTTTTCCATGCTGACATACACGTTTCTCTTATGAACCCCTCAGGTTTCTGGTTAGGTGTTTTGCCCATGCTTGCTCTCGCTATCATCACCAAGATCGCAATCTAAGATCGCATGAATTCCTGGCCTGTATATTGGGACCACATAATTTCCTAGAATAAAATTCACCTATGGAATCATTGGGATGTTCCAAAACATCTGCTCATTCATTGAAGACTTACAGGAAGGGAACTAACAAATCAGTGTTACTATTCTTGAGTAAAGTTCGAGTTGTTGTATGTTTCTTCTATATGCTGTCACCTCTTTTCTCTGATTTTTTTTTTTTTTGCTTGCAAAAAATGAGGTCTGAAATTTTCTGAATTCATTCTTATCAAATATTCACCCAACTTTTGCTTTCAGATCACATTATCAGGTGCTTTTGTGTTCCCTGTAATGACAAACTATGATCTGCATGGATTATGTGTTTTTATAGTTACATGACTTAGGAAGCTAATTTTGATGGAAGGGATGAGTGATGGAATAACATTTGAATTTCTGTTTTTTGCCTTTCATCCCACCCTTGTGATGTTATATATATTACATGAATAAATTCACATTTTATTCTAAATTTATTGTACTTGGTCACAAAATAATAGGGTCACGACTTTATGGAGTACCTAGTAAGTAGATTGCACTGTTTTCAGGCATGGGAAATACAGGAATGAATCAGATGTATTCCCTCCCCACTTTAGCTTGTCTTCAAGTTGAGAGAGCATTTAACACATGATGTAATTTGTATGTGTCTGAGCTAGAGGGAATCATAGATTTCCATGAGAAGATAAAGGATAGGACCCATTCTAGGGAACAAAGAAATCTGCTTTAAAAGAGTACAGTTTCAGTAACAGCTTCAATTTCTGTAACACTTTCCAGTTGAAGAATGTATTCTCTTTTAGTCATTTTGAAAATATTTGTGGCATCAAGGTTATTCACTATTCTTCCTGTGTTTTGCACTTGAAAAAGCAAGTATAAATTTGTGTGGGTGTGTGACTAGTCTAAGGTTACATAGAGGATAACACAGAGACATTAACCTAGATTTTCTGACTAGAATTGCAGAATTCTCCCTATTACACCACGTTTAAAAACCATACTTGTTTAGTTTATTTACAGTGCAAACTATTTTAATGGTAAAGAATAACACTGCATTGTAGACGCTATCTAAATAAAGCTGAAGAAAAGTAATAAACATCTGTGAGTCACATTTTCACCAGAGTGCACTCCTGATAAATTCTGCTTTAGCATTGCTAGTAGGTACAGTCTAACATTGGCTACTTCCATCCATTTTTCACTCATTTACTTTGGTCACACTCAAACAACCCTGTCTCCTTTTCTTTATGTGTACCTTGACATTGACCTCAATAAAAAACATTCTGTCCTGGGTGTTAGCATGTACTCACTGTTAGGAATTTCTCCAACGAACTTGTATTATATTTTTCATTTTTCTCTATTGGGTGAACTTGTACTTTTGAAGAAAATCTAGCAGGAGCTTTGCTTCTGGTACAGAATAAAGATAGACATAGGAGGCCATTATTGTTCTAGGCATGACTAGAGAAATCAATCATATGTAAGTATATGAGTCAAAAAGTAGAGTAGAAACAACTGTACTTAGGATCTGTTTATGCAACATTTAAGTCCTCTGATGTTTTAAAATATCCCTGTTGGAAGAATAGGAAGACACCGTTGAGAGCTATAACTGATTGGGAAGATGGAAGTCTTTAAACTTTATAGACACCTTTTTTGAAATTGAAGACCCATTTTTTATATTCCTTTTTGTGCATCCTCTTCATATTTGAATGCTTACTCATAGTGCTCAGAGATCACACTCACTGGAATATTCTGTTTTGCATCATGACATCTGTCCTCTTGGCATATCATTAAACTGTTGAACTAGATGTCACCAGGAACCTAGAAGTGAGATTGAATGACATTTTAACACGAGTGTTAAATGTCCATGGCAGTATAGCTTTTTCTTGGTGCCTGAGAGAATGATGTGACTTACAGACTGTCTAAGTGAAACAGATTTGGTAGAACAGTTTCAATTATGTGTCCAAAAAAAGATTTTGGACTGAATGCAACCTCATCAAATGCAGCTCAGTGGGTCTGAAAGCAGGTATAAATGTTGTGGAACCAGAAACTGCAGACCATGTAATTTGAAAATGTTCATCATCCAATATACTTTCAAGATCTTAGACAGGGACCAGCCTTATTATACAAGTTACCTTAAAAGTTGAATTTTGAGTTAAACCCAGTGGAAGAAGGGCAAATGATCACTGTTGTACTTTTTAAAAAATGAAGTTAAATGCTCGATTTGGCAATAACATAAGGAATTCATATGTTATTATAACAATATTTTTCTTCCTAATTAAGTATATATGAGTAAAACTGATAATTTATCCAAACTTTCCCAATATTAAATTTAAGAATATTTCCTCCCATTTCAAAAGATGTCTTGTTTTCAGTTATTGATTTATTCACCATTTATTTGTATATATCTAATAGTTCTTTGTCTTCCACAGAAAATATACCAACATAAACTTTAGTGATAGTCTGATCACCGAAGTTAATAAATGATTACCTTTATTCCTAGAGGATAAAGAGCTGAGGGAAAGTATTAATAAATTCTAAAATAACAGGATACAAAAGAAAAGTATACCTTATCAGTGTCTGCTATTGCCATGAGTCGTAGCTAATTTCACCTTATTCATCAGAGGACAATTTCCCAGAGATGACTCCATGCTTTCTAAATATGTGTGTATTGTTTTGCTTTATTTTCAAGATGAAAACCAATTCAAAGATTATTCAGGCTCCAATGAGCAGAAGTCTTGGACTTAGGAATTATTATCAGTCCCCGGAGCCAACATTTCTTAATATTTTCTGCCTTTAATACACAGATAAAAAAACTTGGGATTGAACTACAAGGAAGTAACTTAAAGATCTCTTCTCTCAATTCTCAAAACAGAGAACTCTCATAGGTAGAAATTCCCTACTACCTAATTAAGTTTTTTATTGAAAGCTCTAAAATTTGTTGAAATATTTAATGTACTCTTTATGGGAATTTTTCTATGTTTTACCTTTTTGTTTATAATGTTATATGCATTTTAGGATATTGAAATATTATCTGTCTATATTTCACACCACACTCACTACCAGAGTTCCAGTGTCCTTTATCGCCACCTTTTCACCTCTGCCCACCACCCCCCAGCCCTGCTCCAAACCCCGCATAGCTTCAATGGGATTTGTACGTTCATTTGTTTCATTTAATTATATTCTGCATATGAGTGAAAACATCCTGTATTTCTTTTTGACTTATTTCACTTTACATGATCCCTTCCAATTCATTCAGATTGTTGCAAAGGGCATGATTTATTTTTAAATAACTGCATAGAATACCACTGAGTACATGCACACACACACACACACACACACACACACACACACACACATGCCACAGTTTCTTTATCCAGTCATCTGTGGATGGGCATGTAGGTTGTTTCCATGTCTTGGCTATTGTGAATGGTGTTGCTAGGAGCATAGGGGTGCAAATGTTTTTTGTGATGAGAGATTCTGTATCCTCTGGATATATGCTCAGGAGTGGGATTGCTGGCTGGAATGTTAGATTTTTTTTTTTTTCTTGAGGAATCCCCATAGTGTTTTCCAAAGAGGTTCTACCACTTTACATTTCCACCAACAGTATTGTAGGAGGGTTCCTTTAAAAAAAAAAAATCTTAAAAAATAAAATGGAAAGGCCCAAGTGTGCCATGTTTTGAATATTTTGGCACCACGATGGAATGAATGGTACCCAGCTGTGTCGCCTGCTCACTGCTCAGGCTCACCAGGAGGTAACTTGTCACTTTCAGGAAATGGCACTCTTTTATATTGCTAGTTGGCATGCAAAGTGAGTTTATGTCTCATGAAGGAAATGGTGACATCTAAGAACACTACATGTGCATTTGTCTTTAGATACTGTTATCCTGCTTTTAGAAATTGATCTTGAAGAGATACCAACAGTATAAAAATAGGTGGTCACATGTTTATTCATTGCAGCGTTATTTCTAATTACAAACTTTTGAAAACCGTCTTCATGTCCAAGCTTACGATATTGAAAAAACTGTGATCAGCATAGTACATAATGGAACACTGTACAGTTGCAGAGCAGAAGGATGTCAGTCTCTGTGAATGAATATAGAGTGATATCCAAGGAATATTGTTAAACAAAAGAGTTAAGTTTGAAAGAAACTTAAAGTATGTTAATCTCCATAGAAGAAAGGAGGGACTATAGAAAAAAACACATCTGCTTGTCATTTCAAAGAAAAACTCAAAGAAAATAAAACTAGTTAGGTGTTGATAATGTAACAGGGTTGAAGGAATATGGGAGAGATTGAGATTTCTGTTTCACATTTTTGAATTAAAAAACGTGTCAATGTTCTTTAAAATTAAAAAAAAACAGTAAAAAAGAGAAAGGGGCGCAATTAACAATGAGCTGAAACAAAGCTTGATCTTGATTATATTTCAAGTGAAAATAGTGAGCAAGCTAAAATGAGAAAGAATGTGTGGGAAGGAAACAGGAAGGGTAATGAGAGGTGAGTGGGGAGACTGGGGGAGAAGGAAGAAGGGACATGGGAAAACAGGAAACACAGGAATTAATTCAACCAATCTACAAAACTGTATTTGACTATACAACCCCAGTCTTGGGCGTGGTGGGTCTGGTGAAGGCGAGAAGACTTACAAGGAATTTGAGCCTTATTCTAGTGAGCTTGTTTGTTGCAGCTGTCTCAGGGAGGCAATTCCAAACTCTTCTGTATCTACTATTGGATTCAAAAAATAAGTCAGTTAGTTGATTTTGTTGGGAACTAGGCATCTCGTTGTGGAGGAAAGGACAAATACCTAGGGAAGGTATTCCTGTGGATTGAAAATGGAATGTTAGTATGCATTCATACTTTCTAAAATGCAGATTTGCATATACATATCTGTTTATATGTTCATATACATATGAGTAGGTTTTATTCATATGTATATATCATGTGTATGTATGCATGGATTTAATTCCTCGCCAGTCGACTGATAACTTAGAGTACTGTGAGCATACTTGATACTGAGGTCTTAGCATCTAATACCATTTTCCACTGAGGACTTCCCAGAGAAATAAATGACTTAAGTCAGGACTGGGATAGGGTAGGTACAAGGTGAGCCTGAAACTTCTTACTATAATAGAGAAAAAGCAATCCCCACATCGCTGAAGGTTCAGGGAATATCACAAGGACACAGCCAAATTAAAAGGAATCTAACTGGACAAATTTAGGACAGTGTGAAAACCGTAATAAGAAAATACAGTAAAAAAATTGAAAACACAGAAAAATGGGAATTTATGTCCATACCAATGATAGCCAGACAATAAGCTGGGAATGAATAAAGGGAAGAGAGTGGAGGGTTCTTGCTTACAGTAGAATGTAAAGTCTTGCTGATTAGGTGAAGAGGAAAACCATCAGTTTGTCACCATCACAGTAGATTAGTTCAGAGAAAAGATTCATTGATGGATATTAAGTCCAGGGAAAATTTTGACAAGGAGCAAGATCTTTACATGGTCTTTAAATGTCTCCCCATGGATGACTTTTTAGTTGCAAAGGAATGAAACAGTAATTATATAGTGAAGGAATCGAATAACATTTGGAACAGGTGATCAAAATTAATATACAAGGAAGAGATGGCCATATGTGGTACCAGATGTGATGGTTTGGAAAAGACACAGCTTCACCTGTGCAAGATTCCAGCCGATAAAACACAGCTTACATTCAATCTTGTCGAAACATTAGATAAACAGTAAATTAAATCTTTTTTTTTTTTTTTTTTTCAGAGAGAGGCTATATTCTTTCAAATATTTCAGTATCATAAAACACCAAGAAAGATTGTGGGAATGTTTCCAATGAAAGGAGACTAAAGAGATAGGACAACAAAATGAAAAACAGGATCTTAAACAAGGCCCTGAGCTGAAAAATAAAAATAATCTTTGTATATATTATCTGATCAATTGAAAAAATTAATTTAAGGAGGGTAGATTGTGTCTATTCTTATGAAATACACACTTAAGCGGTAAAAAAGTGACATTTGCAACTTATATTCAAATAGCTAAATGTAGATAGACAGTGTAAATCAAATGAGGTAAAATATTCATTTGAGTTAAGAATATATGGGTGTTAGGTGGGTCATTGTTATTTTTACAAAATTTTGTTGGTTTGAAATGACAAATCACAGATTAATTAAAAATCTAGCCTAATAGTCAACATTTCCAGTTTAGAAAAAAATTGAATAATAGAGACTTTTTCTTAATCAGAACTTTTCCTTATAGATAGAAATAGAAAACCAGGATAACCTGATTTTAAAGACAAACCAGTCTTTCCAGAGATAAGAATTCAAATAAACAAACTGAACAATGGTGATTGAAGAAAACTATGTATTTAAGGTAATGGAGAGGAATAATTTTGAAAAACTGCTTAGTTAGCCTGATAGAAAAGTTTGAAAAGATTTTCAAAGGTCAAAAGCTCTCCCGTATACAGAGAAATCAGAAGCTAAGAACTCAGTTCCTAGAAATTGAATATCTATTTGCTAAAATAAAATAGCTTAATAGGGGATCTTAGACAATAAACTCAAGCTAATATTTTATATTAAATAACATTTCAGAGCTAAGAAACGAAGCAAAAATTTGGAAGATACAAAGTAATACAAGAAATAACAATTAACCTTCTAGTAACTTTCCCTCTAAAAAGAGAACAAAGACAATTAAGTTGTGTGTGAGAGTGGGAGGGGGATATCAAAGAAATAGCAGAAAAATATTTCCCTTATCTGAAACAAAGTTTGTTGATCTTAAAGACACTGACTGAATTTTGCCTGGTAAAACGAATGACAAAAAATCTCTGTCTATACATTTCATGGTGAAATTGGAGACCACTGATGTAAAGAAGATAGTAAAACCTCTTGAAAAGTGAAAATAGAGAACAAAGAATAAATACATTTTCTACAAAGGGCAAGTAATATTTTATTAAATATTAAATTAGCAAACAATACCTGGAGTCAATGTTGAGGGGCTTTTAATGATTGAAGAGAAATACACTTAGAACTACAAATCAGTATACCTCCAAATCATCAAATAAGATCAATACTTATATTTTCAAATAAGTTACTTTTCTTCAGTCAGTTTTAAATATTCAACTCCAACAAAACTAAAACAGTAAATCCAAGTAAGAGTGTTTCAAGAGAGTTGAACATGAGACAATTAAATTATATCAGGAGTGAATATAAATCCCTAGAGGATTATTACATAGGAGTTTAAGAAAGTAAGTTCATATTCAGAAAGGAAGTAAATCCTATTCTACAAAAGCATGTTTTAGTCAGTAAAAAATAGAGAAAATAAGTAGAAACTCCAGGTAAACCAAAAATCTGCATAATAAACGTGTCACTGATACTTTTAAAAGAAGATAACACAAATAACCGAGATGAAGGCAGTTCTATAAATTATGAAAAATATAAGTTGTGTGAATTAGCATCATATTCAATATACGAAAACTCTTTTCTCACCCCCCTTTTTACATCAAATATTTCCACATGCTTCAAGTCTAGAAAACACTGACTTACTCTTTTCAAGATTTGCCTTCTCCAGAATGTTTTATAAATTCAGTCACAGAATATGAAATTATTTGGCTTCTTTGAGATTCATGTACGTTGCTTATATAGTAAATGTTCCTTTTTATTGTTGTATATAGTATTGTATGTCACAAAATTAGTGTATCCATTCGGCAGTTGAAGGACATGCAGGTTTCAGTTTTGAGCAATTTTGTATAAAGCTTCTAAAAATATTTGCATATAGGTTTTTTTTGTGAGCGTCGGTTTTAATTTCCTAAATGATTAATAATGCGCAGAGATTTTATTGTGTTGTTTGCCATTTTTCATTACTTTGGTGAGGTGTCTATTAAAATACCTTGCCCATTTTATTGAGTTGTGTTCTTGCTTTTAAATTAGGAAGGTTCTTTATAGATCTGGATACTTGCCCTTGATCACATGTCGGGTATAAGTCTGCTTTAAAAAGTCAGATTAACAGTATTTGGCTTGTTTTCCTTCCACTTAACAGCATCTTCTAAAGAACAAAACTTGTGTGCATATGTGTGTGTACTAATTAGCTTTATTTGCAGATTTTTTAAATTGTTTCATTATTTCTTGTTGCTGTGTGCTTTTTAGGATATTGAATTTGTGTGTTTCACATCACACTCATAGTCTTATGTCCGCTGAATTTTGTTGATATTACTCTGTTCATTGTTTTATTTCCTTATATTCCATATGTGAATGAAACCTTTGTGAACTTCTCTTTTTCTTTCTAGCTTAATCACTTAACATAATCACCTACATTTACATCTAGGTTGTTGCAAAGGGCACATTATTTTTTTAAGAATTTAGAATTCCACTGAGTATCTGTCCCACAGCTGCTTTATCCAGTCATCTCTTGATGAGCATTTAGGTTGTTCCCATGTCTTCACTATGGTGAATTGTGCTGCTTTGAACACAGGGATGCAGATACTTTTTATAATTAGTTTTTATGTTCTCTGGGTTTTTGCCTAGAGGTGGAATTGCTGGATCGAGTGGTAGCTTCATCTTCCTATTGTTTTCCAAAGTGGTTGAACTAATTTACATTCCCACCAACAATGTAGGAGGGTTCCGTTTTCTCCACATCTTCTCCAGCACTTGTTTCTAGTCTTTTCGATATAGTTCATTCTCACTGATGGGAGGTGATATCTCATTGTGTTTTTCATTTGCATTTCTTTCATGGTGAGTGATGTAGAGCATTTCTCATGTGTCTGTAGGCCATCTTCTCTGGAAAGATATCTGTTCAGAGCTTATGGCAGCTTTTTGGAGTGAGTTGTTTGCTTTTTAGTTGTTGAGGTGTATGAGCTCTTTACATAGGTTAGAGATTTAACTCCTGTAAGATGTATATTGTACAGATAGCTTGTTCCATTCAGTGGGTTTCCCTGGCCATGTTTTTTAATGCACAGTATTATTTTTTTAAAGTTTGATGTAGTCAGTTGTTTAGTTTTGCTTTGCCATAGGTGTCACTTCCCCAAAGATACCTCTAAGGTTGATATCATGAAGAGTTTTCTTCTATGTATTTTATGGTTTCAGGTCTTATATTCAATCCAAGCCTTTATCATTTGTTAGATTTTGTGCATGGAGCTAATACGTAATCTAGCTTTGTTTTTTTTTTTTGCTGATATCTGTTCAGTTTTTCTCACATTTGTTGAGTGGACTTTACTTCATCATTGTATGTTTTTGGTTCCTTTGTCATCAGTTGCTGCCCATATAGGTGTGACTTTATTTCTGGGCTCTTGATTTTAATCCTACTGGTCTGTTTGTTTTTTTCCAATATCATGTTGTTTCTGAAACCAGGGAATGTGATTTCTCCTTTTTACCTTTTTTAATTCTTTTTTGATGAAGATAGCTTTGGCTGTACAAGGACTTTTTTGGTTCCATGGCAGCTTTAGTTTTGCATGTTCAATTTGCTTGAAAAAGTGTCCCTGAAATTTTGATGGGAATTTCATTATATCTGTGTATTAGTCTGAGTAAGATGGTCACTTTAATTATGTTAATTATTCAAATCCATGCATATGGAATATTCTTATATCTATTTTTTGTTTTATGGATGCCTTTTAATTTAAATTGTTTATGTGTTTCACTTCCTTTAAGTTTATTCCCAGGTATTTTACCTTTTTTGATGCATTTATGATCAGGATTTCTTTCTTCTAGTTAATTTTTGCATAAAAATGCTGTTTATTTCAAGTATTAATTTTTTATCTAACCTCTTTGCTGTATTTGTTTATTGTTTCTAACAGTTTTTTTTGTTTTCGTAAAGTCTTTAGAGTTTTCTAGTTGTAACATTTCATTTGCAAATAATAATACTCTTATTTCTTCATTTTCATTTCTGATTGTTTTGCTATCTTCTTCTTGCCTTATTATTCTAGCCAGAACTTACAGAACTATGTTGAATAGTAGCAGTTTGAGGGGGCATCCTTGTCTCTTGCTCCAGATATTAGAGGGGAAGTTTTCAGTTTTCACCGTTAGTATTATGTTAGCTGTGGATTGGTCATATATGACTTATGTTATTTTGAGATACCTGTTTTCTATTCACATTTTCACAAGAGATTTCTTTTTTTTATCATGAATAGTATTGCTACTTGTCACATGTTTTCTCTGTGTTTTTTGATATAGTCATGTGAGTTTTCTTTTTTCCTTTTGTTAATGCAGTATATTACATTGATTTGCCTATTGAACTATCCGTGCATCTCTGGAATAAATCCCACTTCATTGTGATGTATTATTTTTTTCAATGTATTGTTGACTTCAGTTTGTCAAAATTTTGTTGACTATTTTGCATCTGTATTCGTTACTGATACTAGTGTGTAATTTTCTTTTTTGGTGCTATCCTTGCCTGATTTTTAAATCATTTTAATATTAGCCTTGTAGAATATATTTGGGGCTTTTCCCTCCCCTTCAATTCTGTAGAAGAGTTTAAAAGTAGGTTCGGTGTTACGCCATCTTTTGAATGTTTGGTAGAATTCACTAGTGAAGCCAACCTATCATGGGCTCTGGTTTTGTGGGAAGCTTGCTACTGTTTCTTTGATTTCTATACTGTTCAGGTTATCTGAGTCTTTCTGGATCAGTTTTGCAAGTTTGTATGGTTCTAGAAATCTATCCATTTCTTAAAGATTGGCAAATTTGTTGGCATAGAACGGTTCATAATAATCTCTTAGAATCCTTTATATTTCTGGAATATCTGTACTGATTCCCCCTCTTACTACTTCTGATTCTCATTATTAGACTTTTCTGTCTTCTTTTTCTTTGTAGTCTAGCTAAAGGTCTATCCATTTTGGGGTTTTTTTGTTTTGTTTTTTTTTAAGCAGCTAGCTCTTAGTTTTTTAAATCTTTTGAAATTTTCAGCTGTTATTTCTTCCAGTAGAGTTTCTGCCCCCTTTTCTCTGTCTTCTCTTTCTGGGACGCTTATAATACAAACATCGTTTCTTTTGATGTTATCCTTTAGGTCTCGATTGCTGTCTTCATTTCTTTGCATTCTTTCATCTCTTTGCTGGTGTGCTTGAGTGCATTCCTCTGCCCTATCTTCTAGCTCACTGACTTTATTGGAGGCTTCATCCTTCCTATTCTTGAGTCCCTCTGTTTAATTCTTTAGGTCAGCTATTGTGTTTTTTATTTCTTTGACATCTGTTTTGAGCTGCTTCATTTCTTCTCTCTCTCTTTTGATTCTGTTGTTTTCTTGATTGCCATGAGTATACTTATCACTGTTGCCCTAAATCCTCCTCAGGTATTTTGCATGCATTTGTTGTATTTTGATTTTCCCCAAGGGCTTTTGATTGGCTCCACCATTTCACGTTTATTTTTCTGTGTCTTTGACATTATGTTTATGTGTCTGTAGATTAGGCTTCCCTGCAGTGATTGCCTTTTGTAGGTTATCAGCTTGCACTCAGTATGCCTGGATCTTGGTTTGGACCATGGGTCTTCTTGAGTTTTGTGACATCACCACTGTTTGGGTTTGTTGAAGTTCTCAATAGACCCTCTGCTGCTGCCCAAAAGTTCTGTCTATGGGGTTGGAGTTTGTGTGGGGGCTGCAGAGCCTTCCCCCAATTCCCAGATCCCAACCGCAATGACCACCTTGTTGTTGGCTTATTATCAGCAAAAAGGCTGCAGTTTTGCCTCCATTCATAAGGTGGCACTAGACGGGTAGCGTTGATGGTTTCTCCCTCTGCAAGATTCTTTTCTCTTTAAGCCTGAAGGTGGGATTTCTTGTGGTAGGTCTTGTGGCTCCATGGCAGTATGATGGGAGGGGTTGGACATGGGCAATTACCCGAGTTGCCTTCTAGCTTTGGGGCACCCATTGTAATTTTCTTGCCAGGCCTCCTGTTCAAATCACCAGGGCACTAGTCCACCATCTGCCTTGTATCTATACTCTCTCCCCCAGCTCTCCTGATCCTTCTGAGTGGACTCTCCACTGCTTTTGCTTTTGAGATTCCTGGGAGGGCTGGTTCTTCCTGCAGTTGCACCCCCTCCCCCTCTGCTGTGGCCAGAATCCTGAGTCTGAGTCTTTGGTGTAGCTCTGAACCTGGATGTTTTCACCTACCCGTTGTTGTCATGATTGCTGCTCTGTCTCTACAGCCTCTGTGCCTGCTTTTCCTCAGTGTTTGTTTCTGGAAAATAGATGGCTTCCTATTTCTCTGCAGTGAGGATATGAATCTCAGTCCTACCCAGTCACCATCTAGACCAGAAGTCAGTTTTGTTGATCTTTTGAACATTCTTTTTTTAAAAATTTCATTTTATATTTCCATTTTGTATTTCATTTCTACGAATTCTTTGTCAGCTGTTTTTCTTTTTCTACTTCCTACAGATGTGTAGGTAGCATTTAATTTGACGTGTCTCTTCATTTTTTATGTGTTCTTGTATCCTATTAAACTTCCCACTTGGACCTGCTCTTGTTACATTCCACCTGTTCTCGTAGCACATCTCTTAATTTTCATTTGTTTCCCAATAATTTTTGATTTTGTCTTTAGTTTCATCATTGATAGAAAAGTTGTTCAGAAGCATATTGTTTAATCTACACATTTTTGAGCTATTTTCAGTTTTGTTTTTCTAATTTCACACCCTGTGGTCAGAGGGAAAGCATAATTTCAATCTTGCTAAATTGATTAAAATTTGTTTTCTATCTCAAGACATGATCTGTCCTTGAGAGTGTTCCATGTTTACATGAGAATAATGTATAATCTTTTTTATTGGAGTAGAAAGCTCTGTATAAGTCTGTTAGGTTCATATGATCTACTACTTCCCTTGGAGCCTTTATTACTTGGTTGAGTTTTATGACTGGCTGATCTCTCTGTTGATTTAAGAGGGGTGTTAAAGATACCCATAATTATTATGTTGCTGTAAATGTCTCCCTTTAAGTCTGTTATTTTTTATTTAGGTGATTGGGCACTAGGGGATTTCTTCTTGATGGGTTAACCTCTTTATCATGATGTAACATCCATCTTTGCTTCTTGACACCCCTTCTAGGTGAAAGTACATCTTGTTTGATATTAGTATTGAACTTCCTGATTTCCTTTCATTTTCATTGCTTCGATGTCTTTTTCCATAGACTTTCGTTTTAACCTATATTTGACTTTGGAGCTGACATGCATTCCTTATATGCATTACGTTGGTAGTTCTTTTTTTTTTTTAAATCCATTTTGCCACTCTTTGTTAAGGAGCAAAACTTACAGTTTTAGAAAATCAATTAAAAATTTTTTGTCTCTCCCAATTCTTTTTCTAACCTAAAGTCAATAAAATTGTTTCCTGTGTTTTCTCCAAGGAGTATGATTTAGTTTACTTTTTAATAAATATCAAGTAAATTTTTGGGTAAATTTGGGAACATGAGTTGAGATTCACTCAACTGTTGGGAATACTAAAATTTAGGTGATATGAGGGTGTGAATTCCAGAGGTCGCTGTGGATAAGTATGAAGGATTGAGGGAGAATTGATATTCTATTTAGATTAAATAATAAGAGACATACGAATATAATAATCCAGTTGTAAGTGACCCCTAGGGGTATCTTATGTTTCTTATATTCACTGTATAAACTCTTAGGTTAAGCATAGGTCCTGATGTCTTTTACGGTTATTTTTGTTGAAGGTGATGAACATTGGGAATGTTACAGACTCAACTTGTCTGTCACTCCATATCATTTCTGCCATGTTTGTGTCCTCTGCTTAAGCCCAATCTCTGGATTCCCCAGCTAGAGGAGTTATAGAAATGTCTTATTTCATTCTTTTGGTCATTTGTCACACGGGTGCTCCTTGATTACCACCACACTTGGAGAAAACCTGAATTCGAGAGTTGGTAAAATTAGACCCATAGGGGCTCTTCAATCCTCAGTGGTGGCCTATGGAGCATGGTCACACTGCATAACAGCAGAAGTAGTAAGGCCCAGTGGGTGGCTTTAGACCAGTTAGAGATGAGGTTCAAGAAATCTAGCAGATAAATGCATCTGCCTTCATCCCTAGAGTCAGAATGTTTCAACTATAATGAAATTTAATGATTTCTTACAGATTTTTTGTGGATATTCTGTGAGTCTGAACAATGAGTTAACTTTAACTTGAAGTCGAGGTTACCTTGATATATATCCTATGTGTTTACTGTCTATCCTTTACTGCCATACCTCCCATTGTTTCTCACAACTTATTCTCTGGGGTTGTATTCTCCAATTTAAAGGGTTATCATGGAAGCTTTTGCGCCATACTGTGTTTTCTAGAAAATGCAGGTTAAATGAATAGGAGAGGAAAGACAGGAGGAAATGAGTTCCTTGGGAAACTTATTGACTCACTTATTGAATGGAATTGTTGATAGACTTAAACCTTACTTTCTGGAAGCTCAACCAATGACTATATAGAGACTAGTGAGTATCTAAGTGGACTTTAGGGTCAGAATGTTCATGTGTATGAAAAGGAGACAAAAAGAAATGTGTACCATTTCCCAAAGAACAAGTAACACTTAGGGGGAAAGACATTACAGAATAAGGAAGGAAGGAAGACTCTTACCTCACTAAAGTGTGAGTTTAAATGAAAGTTTTTCCAAAAGAAGAAGTAGCCAGCATACTGTGGTCAGTTATTATTCACAATTCTTTGAAATAGAATATCTGCTGACATCATGAATTTTGTGAAGGAGGGCACCAAAGAAATAGATTTTGAGAGTAGACACATTCTTAGAGATATGATAAACCTATTCATACTAGCAGTTTCCAAAGCTATATAATATTTTATCAGAGTATATTCAGCCTTTATTTAGACTCATTAACTGTGATACAAAAGTGATATCTAATGCTAAAAAAATCATTGACACAATTAACATTATGTTACTGGAAATGCATAAAATAGGGTATAATTATGAATATTGTCTGCATTAGTTTTCTTTTGCTGTGAAAAATTTATGTCAAATTAGGCAGTTCAATACAACACCCACTTATGAGCTTAGAGGTCAGTATGTTATAAATCTAGGTTTGAGGTGACTAGTCTGTTGCTTGGGGTCTTACAGGTAGAAATCAAGTGTCAACAGAACTGTGTTCCTTCATGGAAGCTTAGGATGAGAATCTGCTTCCAAATTTATTAAAAATTCTGGCAGATATAATTTATGTTTGAATGCTTAAGGTCCTGTTTTCTTGCTTTTTGTTGGCTAGGGAGTTGCTGTCAGATATTAGAAGGATCTTTTTATTCATTACTATGGGCTACCTCAATCCTCCATCTTTATATTTTCAAAGTCAGAAGCAAAGTCTTTGCCTCACATCAGTTCCGTCTTGTAGTTTGTCCTTTTAATTGTCTACCTGATTAGATCAGGACCAAGGAAGATCATCCTTCTTCAGAAACCTAATCACAAGAATAATATGTCTACATATTTATATGTATCACCCATCCTCAAGATGGAGCAGATTGTTCAAGAATATGGGTCATTTTGTGCTTTGACTATGATGGTACACAGTTGTGTACCGTGTACAACTGAGAGCAAAAGAGACTTTTCTTTTTTGAGAAGTTTACTGAGACTCTGTAATTCACTACTATGGGTTAATCAATGGGTAAGTCTAAACTGCAGGAAGAAGATGGGGCCCTCAAAAAAGAAACAAAAGATAATTCAAGCGTAAAATAATTTCGCTATGTCAATGTCATTGGAAAAACCTGACATCATTGTCTTTTGTGTTTTTTCTCTCCTTATTCTCTCATTTCTCTTCCTCTACTATTTTCAGAGGCCTTAAGTCTGGCTTCTGGTGTCTTGATACCACCTTTAAAAGAATTTGTCTTTTATCGAGTCATTTACAGCTAACATGAAGATAATTAACTAATGATTAAAATGGGTTAAGGGTTTGTGAAGATGCCTGTCTTTATGCCTGTCAAAATAAACCTGTTTCATACAGGTTTTTAACACTTAAATTAGATTGCACTAATTTCTTGTAATGGTAATGGTGATCACAGAGCTAGCAGTGTTCTCCTTAAATTGGAATCTGGTGTATTGAGTAAGCTGGACTCAGCATGATGCTAGAAGGAAGCAACATAATTATACTTTACAACTGCTATTTTTCATCAGCTGAGGGATCTCGTACCTTTTCTCCCAAAATGAAATCCAAGACAATCTTGTTGCTTTATTTTTGACATCCTCAGGTAAGATATTAATGGTCTCTATTTTGAAATTTAAAAAAAAAACCTTCTAGTCCAGCATAATATAAAAGTTCCAAACTATCATCATTTTAAACTTCTTGAGATTCCAGACAACTAGTGGCTGACTTTTGCTTATTCCACTTACTATTACTTTATAAGGAATTACTTCAAAACTGATTTAAAGCTACTGCTTTGTTTTATGGATTGGGAATTTGAAAAGAACTCAGCTGAGACATTTTCACTGGGTCTCTTAGATGGTGTGGTCAGATATTTACTGAGATGCACTCATCTGAAGACTCCATGGGGATGGAGAGCCAAGATTCTCACTGGCAGGTGATGCCGGCTCTTTTGCTGCATACTCAACTGTGACTGTTGAAAAGAGTGTCTACATGTGGCTGTTCCATGTGGCTTGAAAACTTAGTGATTGTTTGAGATTGAGGATTCAAAATAAATTGAATGTGTCAGAAGACAGCTGGAAACGGTGTTGAGTTTATGACCTAGGGTAGGAAGTCCTATAGCTGCACCTCTGCCAAATTCTTTTGATCAAAGGATTCAGTCATAAGCCACTTAAATTCAAGAGCTATATAGGATCTAGATCCTGCTTCTTGATTAGAGGAGAAACTCAGAGGAATCTTTGGTCGTAGATTAAAACTATCATGGTTCCCTTCTACAGGGTGGTCATTTTGCCCATTAGTGCTGTTAGATACCAACAGAATTTTAAATATCAAACTATACATTCAAATAATTTCGGAGGTCTCAAGGAAAATCCTCTAAGTTGTCTAAGTTCTTCTTTTAGTTTTAGGTAATGGAGAATCACAAGAGAGAGGGAGACAGGGAGAGAGAATGAGAGAGAACTGACTCTCGCATGCTAGCAAGTCTTCTGAGATCTCCATCTTAAAACTTTTCAACCATGATGTTGACCTCGACTCATACAGGCTTGAGTGGTGATGGGCTAAGTGTTCACAAAATTTCTTTTTATAAAGTTCTTGTAGCAATTAGCTGAAAGCAAGCAGTAGCACAAGGTGCATTTTGATATTATATAATGGATTTGTCCTTGCAACTATCTAGTTTCCCTATTTTTTACTTATGAAGGAATCTAAAACGTAAAATATAAAATGCCATCTCTGAATGATACAAAATTTTCTTCGTATTATGAGGAAACAGTTACTTCTAAATTGGGTATGTCTTTTTCCTCAAAACTAATTTCAATTTTTTTTAGGAAGATAGGAAGAGACCCGTGTAAGCTTCAGGATGCAGAGGAGAAAGCTGTCAGTTATTCCAGTTTCCCCAACGTGGTGTTCCTTATAGAAAATATCTTAAGTGAAATTTAGATGCGCTTTCAAAAGGTACAGATATTTTATTTTACAGTATGATTTGTGTGAGGTGATATGTAACTCATTATATCAGAGCTTTACTTGAAATTAGAAAAAGCCTGAACATGCATACCATATTTTTTTTTCTGGAAAGTTAATACATAGTCTGCGCTAGATATAAAAGCAGAAAATAGCGAAAGAGCACTTCATAGACCCAATCTGTACAGCTCTCTAGAGGTTTAAAACATATGCCCAGGAGATGCCACAGTTTATGTTGGTGATAATATTAGTCACTTTTTACATGATATCATCCATATTTTAGAGTAGTTCATTTAGAAATACTTGGCTCTAAAAAGGTGTATGTTCAGTAAACATTTTTAAACTTTAATTTACCTAGCAAATATATAATTTATTATGCAAGAGCTTTGAATAGATTCCCAGAAAGGAATTCCCATCAAGCAACCTTAAAATGCTTGCAAAGTAATGGAAAACACATCCAAATTAAATGAACTCCTTCCTCCTGGGTTTCTAAGCTCAAATTAATAATGTGAACATTGGACATGTCTGAATAAATTGTATTGTTGCTACTTGCAGTGGTTCATATAAGAGAAATAGGTGTGACTCTCTTCTGGAGATTTGACTTTAAAGGACAGCACACTTTTCGATAGCTCATAAAGCAGAGTGCTTCTATCGCAGGCTGTAGGTCCCCGGAGAACCCAGGGAGTTGCTATTATTCGCAGCAGGCAGAGTTGATCATCATCAGTCTTATTTTCTAAGTGCATGTCAGAAAAGCAAACCATAGCATTTCCCTCACAGCCCAGAGAGAAGTCCAACTGGAACATCCCTTTGGAAAAAAATAAGGAAAAGTCTGTAGCTGTGGTGTTATGATGTAGGGATGTGTCATTTTCATTCATTTCAGACCTTTAAAAGCTAGTGGACACTACTGGATCATGACATGAAGTATTCAGGATGATTAACATATTATATCACAATATAAACATGTCCACATCCTTTATTTCATGCACAGATTTTTGTTGCACCAGAAAGCAGGTGAGAAAGAAAACCTCTATCTCCTACAGAGATGAAAGAAAGGCTCCCAGAAGAGGAATTGCTCTCCAATCCTCTTTCATTCAGGAAGTCCCAATTTGGAGAAATATTTGGGGGCAGAGTGATTTCAATAAAAGGGATGACATGTTCAAAGGCGCAAAGTACTGAGACATCAAAATAAGAGAATAGAAGATACATGATGTAACATAAGTGAGATTAAAAAAAACAAACAAACAGAAGAGATATTAACTGACAAGATTAATGTGGAATAATAAAGCAGAATGTAGTCTTTACAGAAATCTACTTTTGCCAGAATTTGGGGGTCATGCACAAAGTTGTATATTTCAACTCCACTTTGATTCAAAGAGTAAATAGAAATCGTTTAACTGTTGCATTTTAATGGTCTTCAAGGACTTGCTTTAATTTTCATGATAGATATGCATGACTTCTGTGTTAACTTTCAGCAATTGCTTTATAAATTAAAACTTAAATATTTCCTGGTGCTGTTTCAAAAGTGTATACTCTCAAATTGTTTAAGACATCTCCCTAGTTGTCTCTTTATATATTATTACTCTGCAGAACATATCCCTACTTCATGGAACACTCAGAAGAAGCATTTATCCAAGTTTATCTTTCCAAATTATTATGTATTATGTATTAAGTATAATAAATGTTTTATGAGGTATTCTATTCAATTTTAGTCATTTAAGCTTAGTACATTGTGATCATCAGTTTTGTTAGTAATAGAAGTTTAAGAACCAGTTCTTTTATGTATTTTATCTATTTTTAAATGTATTGGAGACATTCATCATGACATTATATAGGTTTTAGAAGTGGCTCATCCTAAAAAAAAATCTGTACTTGATCTATTAAATTTACCACCAACAGTCCAGTACTATACCTCACCAGGTAATTGACCCCTGTTATGCGATTTGACTACCCTTCCCTCCCACATGATAAGATTCAGCTCCCCTTTTTTGTTTTAAAAAAAATCCTCCAACAGTTGGTATAGATGCTTCAGCATCTATATGCGTCAGCATAATACAGGCTGTATATGACACACCCATAGGTAACATCATACCCATTGGGGAAGAACTGAAAGCCTTTTTTTAGTAAGATCAGGAACAAGGCAAGGATATCCACTGTCATTTAATACAGTATTGGCATGTTATAGCTAGGACATTTGACAAGAAAAACGTTTTCTAGATTGGGAAGGAACAAATGAAACTACCCCTATATGCAGGTGGCATGATAATATATCGAGAAACCCAAAGACTCTAGTAAAACAGCTGTATTAAATAATGTGAAAACAGTAAAGTGGCAGCTATAAAGTTAATATACAAATATCTGTCACATTCCTGTACATAACTAATGAGCTAACAGAAAGAGAACTCATGAAAACAACCCATTTACAATAACATTGAAAAGAATGAAATTTATCAAGTGAGAGATCTGTAATGTAAAAACTTTAATGCAACTTCTTATGAGTATATTTGAATTGAGTGTCAAATGTACGCAAGTACACATGTGCATGGACATGGCTTAGGAGGGCATCTATTATGTTTCCTTTTTTAGTACCATATGTATTAATCTCTTTTTAAGTGAAGGTAAATCTTAATTCATCATAATTTTGCTAAAATTATTTTTGCCTGGTATTTCATCTTATTTTTTTATTGAAGTTTCAATGGAATACTACAAGATGGTATAGCAGTTATAAATTTTAGATCGCATATTTCAGGTGTTCACAGATGTAAGTTTCTTTTATTTCTTTAACTGAAATAACTTTGATCTAGTTTGTTCATTCATGCTTGAAGGGTGCCTGCTACGACAGAATGCTCTAGACCAGTGTCTTATGAACAGTAGCAATGTATTGATCAGAAGTTGAGTTTCGAAGTCTGCCATCAGGATGCCAGCATAATTTATCTCTAGTTAGGGTACTATTTTGGATTTCATATGGTTAATTTTTCCCATTTCCTTACATGATAAAGGGTCTAGGGAACTGTGTGACCTCTCTTCCCAGGGCACTAATTCCATTCATAAGGTCTCTGCCTTCACGAGAATCTACTCCAAAAGGACTTACCTCCAAATACATTATGTTGCAGATTGAGTTTCAACATGGGAACTTATGGAGGGACCACAAGCGTTCAGTCTGTCATAGACTGCTATTTAACCTTTCATAATAAAGGTAACTCAGTCAATTTTAGTTTAAAACCCAGTTTGTTTGGCAGTAAATATTGATCATGCCAGGGTTTTCTTCTTACATCCTCATTCTCCCTGGAATGGCATAAAATGTCTAACAGTGACCTAGGGGTGGGTCTGTACATTTCCTGTTCTCTTAACAGAGACACACTTCCATCAAACTCAGCTGTATGGCAATTTCTGCAAGATTCTGGTTGCATCTCAGCATCTCCTGCCTGCTAACCTCTAAGTTTCCGCCATTGCCTACAATTTCCAGATGACAAACTTTGTTCTATTCTTGTCTGGTCTCTGAATGTTTGCTTAGCATTGCCACACCCCCAGGAAGCACTGTTTTAGAAACAGTTCATCTTCCTCCATGTAGGATTTCCTAGAATCTTTAACATTCCATTGAGAAATTTGATTATCCAACAGGGGTCTATAAAATCTGAAATGTGTAGCTACCTAATTTTTTAAAATAATTACAGAGTTCCTTACTTGATGCAAAAAAAATGTGGCTTCTTATAAAAATAGCATAATGTACCACTAGAGGGGTGTTTGAAGTGATGAACACTATCGTAATAGATGGGAAAATAATGCTTGGGAAAAAAATAATGAAAGAACAAACTGGATAATAATATATTCAGGTTCTCCTGAACAGCAGAATAATTTATTTCTCTTTGCTAATGACACACACATATATATAGAAAATCCTAAAGACTCTCCCAGTACTCCGCTAGAATGACTCAATAAATTCAGTGGTTTCCCAATACAAAATCAACATACAAAAATCAGTTGTTCTTCCATATCCCAACACCAAGCTATCCAATTAAGACATAAGACTTTCTTATTTGCAGCAGTATTGAAAACATTATAATAATTAAGAATAATCTTATCCAAATGGAAGGCCTACATACCCCAAACTATAAAATTTTGAGAAAACGAAGGCAGGCAAAAATAATTGGAAGATATTCCAAGCTTATGGATTAGAAAAGTTAATATTAAATGTCCATACTACCCAAAGCCATCGATAGCTTCAGTGTAATCCCTATCAAAATTCCAATCACATTTTTTACAAAATTAAAGCAAGTATTAATATGAATAAGTTCCAACCCTCATGCTTATTTCTGAAGGTAACTGAAATTTTTGTCACTGCTTGGAAAACAGTTTGGTAGGTTTTCAAAATGTTAAAGGTAGAGTTAACGTATGACCTGGCAACCACCCTCCTGTGTTTATAGTTAAGGGAAGTAAAGACATGTATCTATGAAAAAACTTGCACATGAGGGTTTAGACAATATTATTCATAGCCCAAAGGCAGAAATTTCCAAATGTTTATTGACTGATATATTTACATAGATAGATAGATGTATTCGTATAATGAAATATTAGTCATTAAAAAGAAATGAAGTAGTGATATGTTGAATTTTGAAAACTTAAGATTTACGGAAAGAAGCTAGATGGAAAATAACATTTCTTAGATTACTTTTACATGTAATGTTTAGCATATGCTAATCTAGACACAGCAGTAGTCTTTGCTTGTACCTGGAAGATGGCAGGGTAGAAATCATACATTTCAATAGCAATCTTTTTGAGAGGAATAGAATGCTCTAATTAGATTGTGTTCTGGGGGAGCCATGCTATGAATTTACAAATGAATTTGTTAAAATCATTGACTTGTGCACTTTAAATGGGTGAATTGTGAGAAATGTCAATAATAACTTGATGATGCTTTAAAAAATGTGAACAATTCATACATATTTAGCTCATGCAATATGGGAAGTTTTCACCTACATATCACTCTTCTAAGAAATGTTTAAGTATTATTTTATATCTGGACAGTAATTTTGACAAAGTTTCCACAATAAATTCTCAATTTACAGACCAGGGCACCAAAATTACAACACTTAAAATAACTTGCTGGAAGTTCTATAGCATTTATGTGTTCAGACTGAATCCATGCCCAGGCAGTCTGGCTCTAAATTACTTACATTAAACCACACACTCTTGCTACATTATATTGCTTAGAATTTATATTCCTATTATGTTCCTATTACTCTTACAGAAATCATATGCTTTAACAAGAATTCTGGAGATGGTGTTTTCTTGCAGTCAAAGCGAGGGCAGAAGCATTAATGTGAGGAATCTACCCTGTTGAGCCGCTGAGTCTTGACCATTCAATGAAATGTTCTTCCCCTTCTCACTCTCATTTAAAGCCCACAAGCTCTTTAAGAGCAGGTCCAAAATAATCTCTGGGAATCTTTCCTCAATAACCCAGGCCAATGTGGCTGTCCCTTTTCTTGTCTCATAACATTCTTTACCTGGAGTATACTCTGTTTTCAGTACTTGATAATGATTTGTCTTCCTATCTTGTTTTTCTCATTAATAAAAAGGATCAAGAGCAGGGAACACAGAAGTTTGTATTATAACCCTCTGTATTATTGTGTGGAAAATAGGAGGCACTTAACAAACACTGAATGAATTAATGAATGGATGGAGGCTCTAGAAGAAATATAATAGGGGATCATTTCCTTACCTTTACAGAATTTAGGATCTCAGCAGAAAATCACACAACACTGAAAAATAAATAATATAATGGAAAGTCTGGGTGAGGTTAACACTACATTTCTTTCCTAGGAGCATTAAAGCACACATTTATAGGTCATCTAAGACACATTTAAGTCACAGATTTTGCTTCTTGATACCTTTGTAACTTTTCTAACAATTAAATGCCACCTTCATTCATGATTCCTACACAGTCATGTTGATGCTTCATATTAAAAGGTAAAGGCAACCACAACTGTTCCATTATGTCTCTGAGCTAAGGGTAGAAATCAAAAGGTTTTGATTTGCCAGTTCAATTTTAAAAGTGTTTCTCATTCAAATATAGTTTCAGCATGCCAGGGTTTGATCCCATTGGCATAAAGCTTGGAAATGAATATTACAGATGGTGCCTGGGTTTGTGTTTTGAAGTATAGCCTGCTGGCCTGGGAATGTCATTATTTCTGCAGGAACTGACTTACCTGTGAGACTTTTCAATCAGCAAATTACTTTAAAAATAAATCTAAAAGGGGAAATATTGTTCTTGCCAGGATGAACAAAACATTTTCTTCTTTTATAGTGTGTAACTGAAAAGATCTGCCAAATGCAAATCCTTCTTTCCAACAGTAATAAGAATATATGACTCAGATATAACCAAACACAGTTTTTGTGCTTCTTGGTAGAAAAGTCATATACCTTTAAATTAACTCTCAAGCCACTTGAATACCACTTAGTAGAACCATCCGTCAATTGTGAAACCCTATATTTGATCACATTTGCCCCAAGGCATCTGAGTTGTGTGAAATTCATTGCATCTTCTGGTGTCCAGATTGTATCTAGTAGCTTAAAGACTTCATTCTTCCAAAAGCAAGTATGATCCCATGCAGAAAAGTGTATGAGTGGTTGTGAAACAGCTAGCTGATTGTGTTAGTGTTTTTGCAGACACGCAACCTAGGATTTTCCTTTCATTCAAAATGCATTCCATTTTCCGAGTGTTTACATTCAAGGTAAATTGCAAAATGATAACGTTAGTGTTGAGATACTCTCCTCCCCAGATAAGGCTATGTCTACACCCTCGTTGTGTCTGACAAGGGTGTGTAAAGGATTTTAAAGATTTGATTTCAAAGATTGTAAAACGGATGAGGTGTGATAGGAGGACATAGCATCAAAAACAAAGGGAGCCTTGAAAATAGGCATGCAACTCCATGTGGTTTCAGGAACATTTCAGACTGGCTGGTGCTTAGCTCAGAAAGGAATAGAGTAGTGCTGAGAGATGAAGGTGAGTGGTAGAGAGGAGATAGATCATGACATTATGCTGGATGTCCTGTTGAGTCTAGACTTCATTCTTTAAGCATGATGAAACCATAGAAAGTTCGTAATAGAGTGGAAAAGAAGACAGTGTGGTCTGATTATGGAGACCGTTCCTGCAATGGTACAGCTCAAGACTCTTGGGAGATAATAGACTCAATGAAAGATAATGAGAGTCTGCGCAAAGTGGAAAGCAGGGAGGAGGGAGAAGGAAAGATGGTCAGCAGAGAGGGGAGGCAGCCTATCTAACAAGGTGTATGGTAGATGGTTTCAAGGATTTCTAGAGAGGCGATTGGTGGATGGAAGCATTTTTGGTACTGCCTCTTACCTTAGTTACATTGAATAATGAGATGACTTGTAGAGTTGTACACTGTGGATTAAAAAAAATGTGGTTTCCTATGTGATATGTTTCTAGATGACTTTCAGACATAAAAAAATTCCATCAGTTTTTTTGCTTTGTCAGGTTTATTTGTTCCAAACCAAAGGTCTTTATAGAATCAGGGAAGTTGATACCTCACCAAAATTTAAAGGATCAGTGTTTGGGAGATTTTAATTTCTATCATAGAGATCATGAAATTCTCATTCAAACAAATGAGCAGAAATCTAGATATACTGTTTCAGAAAAGGGTAAGTACTGCTCGGATTCTATGCTTGTCATGCTATAGCATTAAAAACCCAGCAATACACAGTGTTCTTGATTCTGGAAATTTTGTATCAGTTCATCTTGAGTATTCCCTAGAGTTGATTTTCATCATCAGATGATTTTCATCATCTTCAATTTATAGTATCACTTTGTCTAATTTTAGTCATTAACAAAAAGGAATCTTTTTATAAGATAGTCTTTTGGGTCCCTTTTAATTTCGCAGTATTATTTTAAGCATTAAATTCTTAAAAGCATCATTTAGCAGAGAAACAGCTCACTAGCTCTTGTGTTTATAGGGCTTGGAATGCTAACAACATTAAAACACATTTTCTCCATGTGCCTCAAGCAAAATTAGATTATGTGAACATTTTGTCTCTTGCAGCCTCTGGTGAGAGAGAAGTTTCCTGATGACTTTGGGAGTCTAAGCAAATGCCCTGTTCTTTTCTTTTCTCTCTCTTTCATTTTGTAAGGGAAAGTTGCAGGCAGGAAGAGAGAAGAGGAAGAAGCATTTTATTTATTTTGTTTAGTTGTTCACCTTGGTGGTTCCCCTTTGGTGGCTGGTGTCAAACCAGGGTCTTTGGGATGTATGTAGACTGTGTCGTGTCCTCACCTGCTGGACCACCAGGGTGCGCTGTTTTTACATATAGGAAGAATCTGAGCAATATATACAGATTTTACCTCCCCTGTAAATGAGTATTATTTCTGAGGTTGAAGGATTACAGACACATTGATATTGATACTTTGTGCAAAATAGTAGTGTTACATTGAGCCATTTTGGTTCACGGTAATTCTCCCAATTTGTGTGAAAAAAGGCACTTTCAAAGGGACGGTCATTGTCTCGGTATGAAATAGCAATGCCACATGTATGCATTTCTTCACCAATAGATAGGCAGGCTGTTATTCTGAATGCAAGATTAAATGGTTGAAATGCTACAAAACTGACCTGGCAGTAATTTTTCAAACAGAGAGACTTTGGATGTTTATTCTTCTAAATTGGCCATAAGAAGCTTCTTTTTTTTTGCAGACTAGACCCATGGAAAGTTTCCATTTTTACAGTCACTTTCTAAGTTACACATATGCAAAAATAATCAAAAAGTGGGGACAGCATTTTCCTTTCATCCCTGCATAGCTTAAAAGCAGCCATGCAAGTTTGGCCTACACACTGTAAACTTCCATCTTTTCGAGGATTCTATTAGATCAAAAGGATAGTGTGCAGAAAGATGTGAATGCATGGAAACAGGTTGTCAGACAGTGAGTTCACATTTTTTTCCTTCTCTTATTTTTTTGTAAAGTTGCATTATTAAAAAGAAAAAAAAGGTGATTTAAAATACCAGAAGTGAAGCTAAAAGACTTCATCTACATCTAAAACTGACACAATTTAATGAATGATAAAATAATTCGCATTTACAAACTATACATCTTTACACATTTAATTTTAGTGAATGGGTTAAAAAGATGTATTCCCCCAAAGACTTTTACTTTAGTATTTCAAATTGTGTTTTTAAGTTAAAATGTCTTTTTTTCTATTCCCTCTGAAAATCCCAAATTTCATTAAGAAAAGCCACATAACCAATGAGTAGAGTCTCAGCATCAGGCAGAGTAACAGAAACTTTTTTTTTTTTTTTTTAAGGAAAGGTGGAGGAAGAATAAAGGGAAGCAGAGGCAGGCAGAAAGAGAGGAGGAAGAGGCACTCTGTTTTATTTAGGTGTTTATCTTGGCTGTTTATTTCAGACCTGGGTCTTCAACCAGGGACCTCGGGATGTATGGGGACTGTGTTCGGTGGACTAACCACTAGGCAACCAGGGTGCACCAGCAGAAGCATTTTAAATAAATTGGTTGTTTTGCTTCCATACTTGGCTTCCTTTGATCCCTTAAATTGGCAGATCCACTGTCGATAAGTTTGAGTCAAAGTAAAATTCCTTCCTTCTTGCAAAATGCAGCTTCCTCCTCCCTCTTCTCATTAAAAAAAATAATAATCCATTTTGCTAACCTGACATTTTTAAGGAATTGGATATTTCAAATACATACTGTCTTTAAACATATATCTATGAGTTCTAAAATGTTTATTTTACTTGTGTGTTTAATAGAAATAATTAAAAATGACTATGCTTAGTAAAATTCATATTTTTTTTCATTATGATGGGCACATAGTCAGACTACATTTCTCAACTTTCCTTAATTCTAAGTGTATTGTTTGCCTTAGTTCTAGATGGAGAGACTTGGGCACAAGTGACAGATGGTATCTTTAGGCCTACCTCAAACAAAACTCCTTTTGCACTCTTTCATTCTGACTGGAGAAATGAGGCCCCCACAACTTTAGAAGACAAATGTAAAAGTATTAGATGGAGGACTCAAATGCCTCGAAAATATGTTATGTTAAGAGGAGTTTGAGTCCTCCATTCACTGCTTTTACTAATTGGGCTACTTTATACTTTTCACCAATAACTTCCTTAAAAAATATACATGAGATCATGGAAGGTTCTATTGTAGGTTTTCACTAAAAATGCTATATTGAAAATAATGTCTCTTTAGAATTCTGAAGATGTTGATAATGTTTTCTAATTTCCGCTATTGATGCCGTAAAGGCCAAGATATTTTCTTATTATGAATCCTGCTACCAAGGGAATCCACATCCTTCTCACCCAAACCCCCTCTGCACTCCCACTGGAAACTTGTAAGTCCTCTGTTCATCCCTATTCCTCTAAAATTTTACAGTGAGGTGACCTGGTGTGATATCTTTTAAATTATGTGTATACATAATCAGTAAGGTCTTTCAATCTGACAGTTTTTTTTCATTTTTCATTGTTTTTTTCTCTTTTCATTCTGTCTTTATCTTCTCGTATTAAGATATTGTACTTACTGGATTTTTAACTTTTTTGTCATATTTTTCTCATATTTTCCAACTGTAATTTCCCATGAGGAAGAAAAATGAAGAAAAGAGAAAGATTTGAGATACCAGAAGCAAGGAATATAGAGGAGAGATCAAGGCTATCCCCCTAGATGATGGTAAAAGGAGATCCTATATAGTTGTAATAATAGTATACATTAATATAAATGCTGGATATTAAATTACAGTTTTAGGAAATAGGCAGTATGAAATGGCACAATTGTATAGTGGCAGTAAAGAAGGGATGAAAGTGCTAAATCTCCAGCCCCAGTAGGCAGCCAAAGATAATGCTTAAAATGGAAAGCCAAAAAGCAGTCTTAGAACGTTACGACAACCACGTAACTGGAAGTGAGAAATAAGGGATGAGAGGTGCACTATTATATTTAAAACAAGTCTTGTTTAGCTATTTGACTAATTTCCATTTATATGCAAAAAGTGATAAAAGTAGGAACCACAGAAAATGAACAGTTGTTTTAAATGTTATGTTGAATTCAAAGAGCTTATAAGAAAATTTTCCCTTTTAAACACTGGCTGAAATAAGTTTTTCTTGGAAGATCCTTATACTCCATTACATTTTTAAATGGAAGAACAAGAGGTAGCCTACTGGGAAATGCTAGCAGGCAGTATTCTCAGGAATATGTTTATAATCCCCTCAGTTACCCATTTTCTACTCCTATTTGCTTCCCTGCTCTTTTAAAGACTATTTTTGAGATTTTTAGCCCAATAACCATGTTTGTTTGTTTTGTAGGTTTTTTTGGTCTCTACCATTTTTCTGCCATCCACTTTCTTTTTTTCAGCTTAGATTCTGTGGCATAATGCTTGATTAATATTTCGAACATTTCCAATTTTCTTAGGACATTATCCTTCCATCAGAGCTTCATTACAAAGCACCAACTTTCAGTAAATTCAGGAAATCTCATCCAGGCCTGTGTCTCCATTGCTGTGTTGCTAGAAATACAAAATACAGCAATAAGGTGGTAGTCAGCATTGAGTGCTTTATTGTTTGTTCATATAGTCATCTGACAAAAGAGTTTTAGTGTCTGCTCTGTGAAACATTGAATAGACTGAGGTGATAAAGATAGACATACTCCTTGCCTTGGTGAAGATTTGACTCTGTGAGAACAAACAGACACTAAACAGCTCATTACTTCAATTCAGTTGTGGTAAATATTACAAAGGCAAAGTGCTGTGTTTTATGAGAACATTGTACTAGGAAAAATGATCTAATTGGTGTCTTTATTTTCTGAAGAGGTGATATGCATGATTAGGGCAGAAACAGGATTATATGTGACCTGAGCAAAAGTAATTGGAATGATTTGGGATGAAGAAAAATTCCAGACACAGAAACTAGCCTGTTAGCAATCTGGCCCCTGGCAGATCTCCGTGGAGTGGGGAGAGCTGCCCTGTTTCCTCTACCGTTCCCCTGCCTGAAAAGCCTCCCTTCTTCCTGCCACCCCTTTTTCAACCCCCTCACTCTGCTGAGTTGTGACTCATCCCCCAGATTTCAGTTTAGAAACTGCTTCCTTTGGAAATAAGTTTTCAGGCCTTCAATCCTGTCTTGTAATTCCTACATTGGATTATCATGTTCTCTTCTTCTTCTCTGCTTCTAATCAAAACCTCCCTGCCTTGTGGCTTGTCTTCTCCCTTGCCTGCGTCATCTCCTACTTGTCGGAGGAGCAGGCTCATGTCTCCTATCTTCACAGTCCTGTCCCAGGCATCTCTTTGCTATGTACTGCTGTTCACAAACTCCATGTTGAATGAATTATTTGGTAAAACAAGAGCAAATATGTACTGGACAGGGACCCCAGGCATTTGTTCAGGGGCTGATGACATATCATTTGAAGCCTCTTTTTTATTCCATGTTTAAATTATGTTTAAGATCATTGTAGTTACAAGATAAGTAAGTTCTGGATTACTTAAGGTGTTATTACATGTGAAAAATTGTGCTCTGAGTTGTCATGGGCAAATAAAAAAACCCTGATTATTGCTTTATAATTATGTTGTCAAAATATCTTCAAGCTCAAGTATGCCAGGCCTTAGCAGAGTAATGGATAAACTTCATGATTGCCTGCACACTCTAATCTTTCTAAGATCAATTAAATTTTCGATATTGAAGTAATTGGCTAAATTTCTTATTTGGAAAAAACAATCTCAATTACGCTAAATGATCATTTGTTTTGCTTGGAAAGATTTAGATGCCAAATTTAAATTACAACATTCCAGAAAACTCTGGTAACTAAAAGTAACATCTCATATCTACATTTGTTGACATTCAACCTAACACATATATATTCAGAAAGTAAATACTGTACCAATTATAGTAATGTTATTCTTAAAAGAATATTTAAAAAATGAGAATAGATCGTATAACCAAGTATAAAAGATAATTGAGAGTTTGACTTATACAGTGCATTAAAGTATGGATGTTAAATTATGTATATATTATATATTATATATACATTTTATATATATAAATAGTATACTTTTGACAAATTACTAAGCTCTCATCTTAAAGGGTCCTAAACAAATGAATTAAGAAAATTATTGTTACTGTAAATAAATGGGAGAAGGAATAATACAATAGCATTTATGAAAAAAAGAATTGTACTTTTTCTTTAGAGCAGAAATAATCTGATTTAGAAATATGTATTTTAAAATACATAAACTCTCCATGTATGTATGTTTAAATCTTTATTTCTCTAAATATTTACATGTATACATCTATATTTGTGTGTTTCATGAAATAGCAGTTCAGATATTGTATTCCAGGTAAATAAATGAATGGATTTTTATTTGTCCAGATAGTTTCACAAATTAGGATGTTGTTCTTTGGGATTTAAAGCAGCGAAAATAAAAAGCTACAGAATTTTATAATTCTGTTCATCAGGATGTAGAGTCTTTCTCTATTGTGGTCTCAAATAGCTGCTTGGTCATGTGACTTAATTGGTGGATGCCAGCAAATATGGTGCGAGCAACAGTTAGAAAAATATTGCCACATGGGGGCCAGCCCACTCTAGTTTAAGGAACCCTGTCCTGGGCGGAAGTTCAGATCATGGCTTCCCAGTCATCCTAGCTTAGAACCCAGACCTGAAGAACAGCTCAGAAAATCCACTGCATTTAGAAAAAGAATAAGTTGTATATTGTTTTGTGCTGCTGGAAAAAAAAAAAAAAATTGGCATTTGATTTGGAACCTGGAGGCAGGAAGAAACTGGAAAAGTTGTGAATAAATTGGTGGTAAAGGCTGAATAGAGCAATGGACAGGAAACTCTTCGGCAAAATAGTGTAGACATTTATACCATAGACTGGAAAAATAGCAGACCATGTTACATAGCTGTAAAACAACTGGCAAAACTTTTGCCTGGAATAACTTGAAAGGTAGCAAGTATACACAATCAACTCCTGAGTTTTGGCTAAGGAAATCTCCACACAGGATGTTGAATGTGCCAGTGGATGATTGCGGTTGTAGGGCATGAAGAAGGAACGCTCCAGTTTGCAAGAATTTCAGAGGAGTGGAGACAAAACTTGCATGGTTGGAAAACAGTTCTGTCTTCCTGACCTGAAAAGGATTCTTGATGTGAAATAAGATGGAGAACCAAAGATAAATCAGGAAGGTGCTGTAAGATCTGTTGGTAAAGCCCTCTGAGAGCCTTTGCTAGGTTAAAGGTCTGTGAACAAAGATTTCTGAGCCATCCCTGCTTGATGCCTGGCCCACAGTAGAAAGAAGAGGCTTGTCTTAGAAGAGAGTGAAATGTGACTTTCAGAGCATGGAGTGAAACTGAATCAGATTTTAAGAAACCAACCTTAGACTGAAAGGGGCAGGAAAAAACTCAAAATGAAAAATATATATTAGTCCAGCAAGACAGAGAAAATATTTCAGCTACAAAAATAGCCTATTTCTCATAAAGAAAAAAAAAGTCTGAGAGCAAAGTGTCAAAACCCAGAAGGTAGAACCGAAAGCAAAATGAGGGTAGGGACAGTCCTTAGGGTTAGAACTAGTCCCTAAACAGGGAGCATTTTCTGTCCCAGTAATATACGCCTGGTCAGACTTCAGAATTGCTATGAATTCTTTTTTTCTTTTCTTTTCTTTTTTTTTTTGGCCGTTTTCTTTCTTTTCTTCAATTTGAAGTCAGTATTTGTTGTATTTGTCCAGTCCCTTTGACAACACAGTATGTTGGATGTCAGGAATGCAGATTGCATTTTTATTTCACAGATTTCTGAATTGAGAGCTCTAGTCATGGATCCTCATCTGCATCTAGAACTGTCACTTTCCTTGGATGAGACTTTTGGGGGCACTAAGATGCTTAGAGGCATATTTGATCTTTGGGTGAATTCATCTCAGTCAGAGAGCAAAATGTTCTAACTTGATAAAATGCTCACAGTATTTCACAGCTTCTCTTAGAATGCTCTAGATTCTATACCTTCATTCCTTGTGCTTCCGCTTAGCTGTGACTTGCTCGATAATGGGATATTGATGAAAATGCTGTCAGCAAAGGTTAACAATGAACTTTCATATCCTCTTTTGCTGCTGGAAAGCCTGGCACTACCATGTTGTGCCTCTTGAAGATGAGGGTATCCCAGACACTTTGATGACAGAAACTCTCTGCTGAGGTCTCTGTCCTGTAAGTGAGGTCATCTTGGATCACTAAACCCAGACCTCCTTCTGAACTCTGAGAAAGAAATATAATATTTCTTATTTTAAAACATTTCAGGGTATTTTTATTCAGCAAAAGATGAAGAAGATAGGGAGTAATCTATAATTTTTGCAAAGCAATTGCAACCTTTATTTGTCTTAATTTTTATAGTACCCTCATTCATTAATAACATAGCTTTTCATGACTACTGATTCATTTGCCTGGTTTAAGAACTGAATTTCTTGAACTTTTTCTCCCTGCTTACAGCGAACATCATCTTTCACAGAGTTGGTCGTATCTGGGATGAAGGGAACATTTCTCTAAATATTTCCTGCTTATAAAGTAGATTTAGAAAAAGAGCTGGGACAAATATAATGGTAATTCATGTAGAGTCCAGTGGTTCTTACTCCTAACCCTGTGAAGCTCCCATTTCGTAGCCTGCGAAAACCAGGCCTATTGATTATGTTACTACTTAGTAACGCTGCAGGTTAGAGATGGCTGCCATCGTTATCATACAATTCCTGAAGAATGGATGCTTAAAATTAAGAATAGTTGTGTAATACTCAAGTAGGGGTCTCAGACCAGCAGCGGTGACATCACTTGGGAACTTGTTTATTAGGTTAGCTCATTTGTAGTTATCTACTTGTTCTTGACTAATGCAGCTAGCCATTGTGGTCACTGGGCACACTCCACATACTTCCCACTGACCCAGGTTTTGAGACCCTGGACCAGGAAGGGACAACCAAGATGAACAACAGAACAAAATGTTGCATCCTCCTCTCTCTTCCTCCCTGCTTCCTTGCTTTCATTCCTACATTCATTTCATTCCTTGTGTTTGGTTCTGCCTAGTGTTTAGAGAAGCATGATACTAGTGATACAGATTATACGGACCATAAAGCTATGCTTGTGTTAAAATCCCAGCTTCTCTACCTGTAAGACCATGCCCTTGGGAAAAATTATTTTGTCTTCCTGAGTCTCAGTTCCCTCACTTAAAAAAAAATGCATAATGGCACACCCCAGAGGAGTAGAGGTTCAGCACAGTCCACATATTTCCCAGAGTCCCTAGTTCAAGGATTGGCACTGGGAAGAGCAACCAATGTGAACCACTATGTGAAATAAATGGGGTGCTTCTTCCTCCTATCTCTTTCTGCCTCTGTTTTTTCCTTTCTGTCTGCAGCTTTCCTTTTAAAAAATATAGATAACAATTTATTCTATTGCTGTGAGTTTCAGTAAGAAAATAAATGTGATTATACATAATGTAATGGCTGATTCCTGGTAGAAATTAAATGAATGTATGTTTTCCTTATGATTGTGATTTGGCTACCAAAATGAAATAACCTTAACTACATTTTTAAAAATCACTATTTCGGGGTCCTGTGCTGCTGGTCTATAGATGTTAAGACCAGAAATGATATGTTGGGGACTCCAGGAAGTATTTGCAAGGAATCACTACTGCTTTGTTAGTCAGCCTTGGCCAATTAGGAAAGCTTCCCACCCCCTTTGCGGGTCTAAGGTCTCTAGTCAATCATTTTGCCAGGTTGTACAAAAGTGAGCTCCACTGGACTCAAAGAACTATATTTCCTCATTCCTTTTATTCTTTTTTTTAACCCCTCCTTTCAGCAATGTGACCTTTTTCTTTTCTTAGAATGTTCACTGTGAACTCAGAGAAGGGTGTACACTGCCAGGTATAGGTCCAGATAAACAGATTTATATTAATCCACTGAGTAATTGGGAACATTTCATCTAATAAGACCTTTTGCTTAGCTCATGCCAACTGACCTCGGTGAATAAAGTATTTGCTGTATCATCTGCTTAGGAGAGTAAATTTGATGGTGAACATACTTCTGTGGTGTCATTCTCTATCACTAAAGAGAAATGGGGAAACCAGTGAGTGACCTGAGAAACTCAACAATTTCAGCTGAATTAATGTCCCACCGAGCTCTTCAAACACCATTCCTCAGAGGCCAGTTTCAAGCATTATTAGAGCAATTACATTTCACGTTAAACTGTTCTAATTTATACAGTTTCACCCGAGGCATGAAGTAAAATTGTCTAATGCATTTTATAGTTCAGATGGACCTGAACCCTAGCAAGAGGAAAGCTTTTTATTGTCATTCCTACTCAGATTCCACTGAGTGCCGTGGTTAAGTTAGAAAACAAAATTAAAATGCAAGAAAGAATATAGGCAGTTTCATTCAAAAAGTCTCATTTCTTAAAAGTTATACATACAAGAGCAAAGACCATCAGTGTGAGGAACAGGCAGACGTGCAGACTGGTGTGAGGTGGTCCCTACTGGGAAATATTCTGTTATTATCACTTGCACTTTGCATGGACTTTCAGGAACACACCACCTATCTCTATAAACGTGTACTTTTTGAATTTATAATTCAGTTCTACTTGCCTATGCCTCATCTAGAGAAAATTTCCTATTTCAGAGTTCCTGGAAGTAATAAGAGATCTGTGTTTATTGATGCAGTAGGACAATAGGTGATCAAGTTCTGAATAGAAAGATACCATCCGGAGGAACAGGTGGGAGCATACACTGGCTGTGTCACCTGTGTTCTTTACCAAGAGAAAAGTAGTATCTAAACTTTCCCACAGGTGAAAAAAATGCATGAGGCCCCTATGTCTGCATACTCTGGAGGTTGACATGTGTTTGAATGACTACCAGGGGATCAAGAGGGCCTTGTGTTTATCCTCACAGCCTGGCCCCTGTGTATACACTGAGAATGAACCAAGAGCAGCCACGGAAAGACATAACAGTGTGGTGACTTGGTGGAGGGCAGGGTGTGGTGATGTATAGCTGAGGAATGGGGAAACTGCGCATATGGGGAGACTACCCAGGTGAGTTTATTCTAATTTGGAAAACACATTTACTCTAATAAAATTATGTGCATAGGAAAACAATAATCCCAAAACCCCACACCAAAAACCAACAGTGCAATGAGAAATCCTCTTCACAGTGAACTTGACTCTATGAGGCATACTCGTTACGTCCTTGCTTTATACCTCCTGTACAGGGGGCCCCCTTTAGCCCAGGCTGCTGTTTTCTATGAGAAAAGGAAGATTTAGAGTGTGTGCAGCCTTTGACTCCCAATGTGATGGAAGATTCCTGAATTCTACTTCCTCTCGGAAACGGGCTTCAGCATTTGAGGTGTTATTTTTTTCTGCTCAAACTCAAGGGTGATAATAAATCCTCACTAATTATGGGCCCCTTCATTTTCTCATCTTTCTCAGACACACCCACGTGACAGTTTTTTTTGTATTTGCATAAAGACTGTCTTAATATTTATTGAAGATTGTTAATACTTATTCTTTGAATATTGACACTAACTTGTCAGAGATAGCAATAATTAATGGGTGGGATGTATGTGATTTTTAATAATATGCACAAATAATTATTAAGATAAAGAGAGCAGCTTGGGTACCCTTGAAATAATCTATAATGATACTATTAAGCTTACTTTGAGAAACGCCGTCGACTGACTCTAACGAACATTTAGGGAACTGTGAATGATGGCAAAACACTGTATTGGAGCCAAACTGGGAGAGACATCCGGATGAATTACAGTATGATTTAAGTTGCACAGGATTTTAAATGTAATAGACTCTAGAGGCATGTGCACGGATGGTGTTAGAGGGAAAGTACAGAGGAAAGGGGTCAAAGTGCTAAGTCGAGCTGAACTTGAATGTGGTCCGAAGGTTGGAAACTTGAGCATTGCCTTGTTGGTTCATGAGAGTCTCACCCTCTCGGGTGGTGCAGAGAACAAAGCAAATGAAACTTGAATGAATTGGCAGTCATTTCTCCTACAGAACAATTATGAAAAAGAAGTGTCCTCTTTATTTTTATGTATATTTTGATTATTTTTTTTTTTTTAAGGAAGGTACAGGCAGGAATGAAGACACTAGGCAGGCAGGAGTAAAAAAGCGTTTATTTCTTTAGTGTTGTCTTGATTGTTCCCCTGCCCTAGGTTTCAAGTCTGGGTCCTCGGGGTATATGTGGAAAGCATTCGCTGTCTTTATCCATCAGGCCACCAGGTGCACCTGTTTTGAACTTGCTTTAATCTTCTTTCTTTTTTAGAAAAGCTTTTTATTTCCATTTTGCTTGTTCGCACTGGTTGTTTCCCCAGACCCAGGACTTGAACCCAGGGATATGTGTTTTGTGTCCTTCAGAGACAGTGACCCAACCAGTGCTCCACCAGGGCACCCCGAGCTTATTTCAGTCCTACCTCACTTCACAGTGTTGCCTGGCCTTGCTTACTGCACTGGCGATCTTGATGCCGGAGTCCCAAAGATTGCACGACATTCGACAGAGAGGGGCGAGCAGGCCAAAACAGAGTCCAAAGCCAAAAATCGTTTCCAAGTCATAGGGCTCCCCGTGGGTAAAGGTCTCCCTGGAAACCAAATCTTATTTCTGGGCCATTCAGTGTTTGTAATTTAATGCAAGCAATCTACAGTTACCAGAGTTGAAACATGTTGATCATACTAATTTCTAAAGCTGAAACTTCAGTAGACTCATTATTTTGCATCTAAATATTCTTGATTTGGGGCTTAGCCAGATTCCAGACTCTTTGACAACTGCAAGAGAAAATAAAAGTGACATGATGTATTTTTTGGTGCAAGAGTATGTGCTCTGGTTTGTGTCCACGGCGGAGGTGGACATGAGATCAGCCGTGTCCCTGTGCAGTGAGCACAGGGGTCGTGACCGCCTCACGCCACTCAAGTGGATGCCAGCACTCTGAGTACAGTACCCTGCAATTCTCCCTTCAGAGCGTGTCAGTGGGAGCCTGTGGGAAGTTACTTTGTCCTTGATGCCTCTTTTCTATCAGCAGTTTTATCATTAATTCTGTCAGCTCTTATGCTTGGATATGGCCTTGGAACACACCAAAACATTTAAGACTTTGAACATGAGTGGGACTGGGACTGAAGGGACGTAGAATTTTTAACTCCACTAGACAGTGATGTTAAAAGAGAGACTATTCCAGGGATCCTATAGCCCCTATGAAAAGTTGTTAAGAGAGAGGGGAAAAGAAAAGGGAGTGGG
>RJWH01005405.1:0-77602 GCA_004363575.1 Solenodon paradoxus
AACCTTAAATGTTTTCTCATTTATAAGAAAAAAGTAAGTCAACTGCATCCTCATGCAATTTAAATATTAGAGAAAACTACTGGGAATGTATCTCACAAATCATCAGGATCCAGGTGTGGAATTCAGCATCAAAGTTAGTCTCCTGCTGGGAACTACCTACTCTTCCCACCCACCAAACTTCTTTAGCTACACAAATCCTATCACTATCTAAAGGTCAATCTGTATGAAAATCCTTCCACCTCCCCTCTGGATTCTAGCAAAGCTTGCAAGTTCAATTGTTTTCTAGGAGCCAGGGGGTTCTTTGCATGCTGCAAGTTAATTTTCAGACACAGGAATTCATGATTGTGTGTCTGGGACATGACAACCAGAGAGCACATGTCCCCCAGAAGGGACAGCTGCTGTAGGAATGAGAACAGATCTTTCAGTGTTTACAATCTGCATTGTATGTGAAATATCTGAATTTTGAAAGTCGGCTCAGCTAAAAAGGTTAGGATGACAACTCTGGGATCACAATGGAACCACTAATTTCAACTTCCGGTCCCTACCAAACATATAAAACTTAATAACAAAGGACATTCATGTACAGAGGTGAGGCGTCTGTAATGACTTTCGTTATCAATAAAATCAGTATATCTTGAGAGACATCAATTTACATATTATGTCACCTATAAAGCAGGGCTTTATCTAATTGTCTTCAAGTTAAGTTTCAAATGTGTAAGGAGGACCTGAGGTTTCTACAGTTAGAAAAGAAGGACACAAGTAAAAATATTAAGGGACACTGAGCCTAATGGTAAGATGCCAGAGGAAAAAGGCTATGCCTTTACCTATTTTATTCAGCATGTATCAAGAGTATATAGGTTTGAATGGAACTGATTTGAATATTTTAAGGAGTCAGATTCCAGACAACTATTTCATATATCAGATATTTAATTTTGCCAGATTATACATATAATGTCAATTTCCAAATTGTCAGCAAAGAATTTCATTCTTTGGTTAGATCTTAGTAAATCTCCTAGAATCTAAGGTTTTTGTTTGCTTCTTTTACTTTATAATCCTAATAGTACCAAGTACATTTAAAGGTGTAAAGAAAAGTATCTGGCACAGACAATGAACTCAAAGCATACTCGTTAAACTTAACTGAAAAAAAAAAAAAAAAGATCCCAAAAGTTCCACACAGTTCATCTCTAGGTAGAGTGGAGAGAGTACTCCATGGCGTGGGCTGCCTTTGTCAAATGCACAGCCATATCTTTTTGTCAGGTAAACTTATTTGTTTTTCCTTGTGTAATGGGGTGAGTATTGTACAAGGAATCAATGTGTTGGTTTGCTGTTGTTTTTTTCCCCAGTAACCCAAATTGTACCTTAGAGGCTCAAAGTACTAACAAAGTGCTTCACTGCATGAAAGTGCTGCCTACATTTGTCTGGCAAATATGATGTCAACTGAAAAGCCTGATGGGTCTGCAATTTGTCACAGGCACAACAGAGCTCCAGGCTGCTTCCACCAGAGAGCAAATTCAACTTTATAACAAAAAGTATGAACAAGAAGACCTTTCAGCAAGAGCCCCAATAACCTGAATATGGATATGAGATCCGAAGACTAACAACAACAACAACAACAAAAATTGGAGAGAGGGTATTGATGAACTAGCAGTCTAAAAAGAGAAGAGAGAGGATTTGAGCATGTCTTTGTATTGAAGAGGAAATGATAGGTACAGAAAAAGATCTCAGTTACCACATGCAACCCTATAACAAGTCTAGGAATTAGACCACATTATCCTTGTATCCTACAGATGTAGAAGCTGAGACTCAGAAAGGCTCAGTAACTTATCCACAATCTAACTCAGCTAGTGAGTGTCCTAACTGAACTTTGACCAGATCCTTATGGCTCTCAGATCAAGCTTAGCCACTGCGTAACACCAACTTCCAAAAGTCACCCAGTCAACTTTATATAATTAGTTATGCTGTGAAACTATAGATTTAAGTAAGGAACCTGTTCATTTCTACTTATATTTTTCTAAATACATAATAGACCAATCATAAAAACCTACTATGCTATAAAAAATATATGCCCCCAAAGACAAATTTTAGTCAAATATACATTAAGCACTTATAGGTACATAAGTTCAAAATGCATTCAAGATAAAGCTCAAGAGTAAGCTTTTTTGTTGTTGTTTACAAGAGAAACATTTTCATTGAAATGAATGTTTGTTGACTTAGTTACCAAATATTTGTTGAGAAATCACCAGGTCTTAAATTGTTTGGACTCAGAGGATGATAACAAAAAAGACAGAAACCTGCTTTGCAAAGTCAGACTAAACAAAGTAAAGAAGGAGGGCAGAGCCATTTATGGTTTATGATAAATGTTGTGAAGGAAATATTGGGGTGCTCTGTAAGAGAATAAGTAAAAAAATCCTTCAGATGAAATATGAATATGCAAAGAACCAATGAAGACAAGGAGCTCAGCTTATCTGGGAAGTGATAACTGGCTTCTGTGAGTGAGCACACCAAGCTTGGGTGGGGGTGTGCAGCAGAAGCTAAGAGTGGGTGGTGGAGAGGGGCCAGTCATACCCTCATGGGTCTTGTATATCACTTGAATGGGTTTGCATTTTATCCTTTACTTACTGGAAAGTTACTGATGAAATAAGGATGAAAAAAAGACTGATGATTTTATTTTAGCTGTTGTATGAAGGGATGAGAAGGGAGCTAGTGTGGATTGAGAGGATAGGCTATAGTTTAGGAGACAGCATTTGGATATTCTGCAGGATGCCTGTCCTTTGCCCTCTAGATCTATGTTCCACCTTCTGTATTCTGTTGCAACCAAGAGACTGGCTTATGTTGATTGTAGCCAAGGATTCCCTTACCTTCTGATTTTCTGTTTGATTCAGCCCATGAAAAGCCCCAGCTGCATATTAGAGAAAGGCAGGTGAGAGAAGTCAGGATGTTTGTTTCCTCAACTCCCTATCCTCCCCACACATACAAACTCACAGGATTACTGTATCCCTCAACCCAAGGCTGCTGTTCTTGTCAGGCCTTCTCTCCTATATCTCATCTACCAGGTTCTAGTACCCTGCCTTCCCTAAGTTCTTTCCTCTCTCCTTTCACCTCAGGCCTGGGCAGTACCCAAAAAGGCAGCTACTAACCTCAGGGCACTGTACACAGGGCCTTGTAGTTTGAAATTATACCTTTATTTAACTCTAGTTAAATTACTCAATTTGTGTATGCCATCTGTTTCCTGTTAGTTTCCTTACTGACACAGGAAGAGTGAGACAAGATTTGATTTTGAAAAGTTCAGTTACTGTGATCCTTGACTAACATTCTGTTCTGCTAATGCTTTGTATTTGATATAAAGGCCACAAACACAAAAAGGTTTGTAGGAAATCAAAAGCCTCTTTTCTTCTTTAGGTGAACCAACATTATAAATGGACCCAAAGAGATAAAATGCCAAAATCATGGGTAAGAATCCGTGGTCACCAATATTTGATTTCCGGTCATTTACCAAGAGTTCATGCTTACATATTTAACTATATAAATATTTATCATTCAATTTTTAATTTAATCAACTTTTATTGAGTGCCTATTACTTGCAAAGCACTATTTTAGGCAACAGGGATAGAGTAGAGACCAAATCAAAATACCAACTCTACTGGAACACACATCCTAGAAGAAAGTCAGAAAACACACAAATCAATAATATCCTATGTACTCACAAAAGCATTTAAGGGAACTAGAGAGTGGGAGATCAGGATTGAGACTATTCATTTGCATCAAGAAAGCCTTTCTTAAAAGGTGGTATTTGAGCAGAGACCTACAGGAAGGAATGAAGCAAGCAATGACAATTTCAAGGGAAGCATGACTCTTAAGAGGAAACTGCTAGACGGTGAGGCAGGAATTGTTTGACACTTTTGAGTAATAGAAAAAGGTCAGGGTGACTGCAGCTGAGGAGATAGAAATAGTTGGCAGCCTAATAAGGGAGACAGGTGGGACAAGGCCATAAGCCCCTTGGAGAATTTCGACTTCTATTTCAAGGGTTTATCAGGGTTTTGAGCAGAGTAGTGACAGGAATTAACCATCTTAAAATGATTATTCTAGTTGCTGTATTGCAAATAGGTGGCAAGAATAGAACAAAAGGGAAAATACTCAAGCAAACATGAAAGCCAGTGATGCTGGTAACTAGCACCTGGTGGGAAAAGAACAGTTCATCATCTGTAACAGAATACATATTTTAGTGAGAAGCATGTGGAGGTTCCCTTCTGACTAAGCTTTTCTCAGTAAAACAAGGACTCCACATAGGTTGAGAAACAAGGAGGACCTACTGAAGATGCAAGGGGAGAAGAGAGAACAAAATAATCATCCAAAGCAATGAGCGGAGTAGGGCTGGGTGATAGGATTGCTGGATTATGTAGTGGATTCAAACTTCTTTGATGTGAATCTCTAAGTCCAACTCATGTTAATGAAAAGCATTGATATGAATCTAAGGTAGAAAAAACACTCACATAAATAAAGACAGAAGATATGGCGATCAAAAGTTATGAGAAGGAGAGTTCCAATTGTTGATTTGGGGTCACTCTCAAAGTTATCACAGGAGATACTCATTCCAATTTAGGTAAAGAAAATGTGTTGGAGAGTTGCTACTAAATATGAAGTGAACTAAAGGGAATGCGGCTATCCCCACTGTCCTCAGCAAATATGACCATTTCAACTAATACAACATTCAAATATATGGAAATGATCTTTATTTTAACTTCTTTCTCGTTTAACCTTTCATACTCTGAGAATGTGAAAAATAAATCTGCAACTCTACTTTTAAAAGCTTTCTTTTAAATTTTCCCTAGTATGTAAAATGCCAGCACTTAGATATAAGAAAAACAACAAAGGGCTAATAACCTTTGACATTACAATTTAAAATGTCCTGCATGCAAATTCACTTTCTTTCCATTCTTTTATAATGCAACAACCATTTAGAATTAGAATTGTGAAATGCCAAAATTGCTACAAGGAAATTACACAACAAAGTAGTTTCACAGTGCTACTGAGAAAGAAAATGAAATGTATATAATAACATAAAGACACAGAATCTGGTATTACATGTGAATAAGTGAATGTGTATATGTGCACACGCATGTCTGTGAGGGATAAAAAACAAACAATTAACAAAGTATCTATTTCTTTGCTTTATTCTCCCTGGGAAAAATTGTAAAAATAGACACTGATTTAGTCACATTTCAACATTTAAATAATGAGACATATGGTTCCCATTTTAAGTTTTAAATTATTTATACTAGTTTTAGACATATCTGACTTAAAAAATAACAAATCAAGCAATTAATAAAACAGATCCAATACTCTGATACTATTTCTTCCAATTATTATTTCTTTCATTCCTAAGTACCACAGGAGTCCCATGCCACAGATGTTTCTCTGTGAACTTCAGTTAAACACTTAAACTGTAACAATAAAAGGAGGCTGTTTTGTGCCCCAGAGCCAGTTAATTAAATAATACGAAAAAGTTTTAAAAAATCATTTGACCCACATGACGAGCTACCAAACTTTACTAATGCCTGCCCCCTCTCCTCACCTCTCATCCTTATTTTCATTTTTTTTTTGTCTCCACTTAATAAAAGAAAGATAATTATTTGTCTGGATATTGTTGTGAGATTAATTTTTATATCAATAGACTTTAGTAAAGATCATTGCTCCATAATGTAGTGGACCTGATCTAGTCATTAAAACTGTCCTCTCTCTCCCAGCTGACCTCCATTAGACTTTAGCTGCAGTATCAACTGTTCCCTGGTCTCAAGTCTGCCAGCCTACCCTGTAGATTTTGGCCTGGCTAACACACACACACACACACACACACACACACACACACACACACACACACACTATATGTATATATATGAGATACATATATCACATTCATCTATGTATATGTATACATGACATTGCTCCTATCGGTCCTATTTCCCTGGTGAATCTTGACTTACTACACCAATTCATTGCTGTTGAATATAGTCTTCACTGCATATCTGAGATCTACTGCTTCATGAGTTGTGTGACTATGTACATGTCTTAGTGACCCTTAGCCTCCATATCTACAGAATTAAAATATGAGCATTACTTACTCCATGGATGGGTTGTAAAAGTGCTATGTAAGTCATAAAGCCTAATGGAAATGTTAGGAAGTATTGTCATGACAGGCCAGTGTCCATCCATTTTTCTTCATTCATGGTTGCATTCATTTAAAATAATAATTAACTTTAAGTATGATCATTAAAAAGTCATTTTATTATATGTAAATTATATCTCAATAAGTCTGGAGGGGAGTAATTATAGAACATTTGGAAGTTCAGAAAAGCACAGGGAAGAAAACACTCAATGGCCCACATCCCATGGCTACTGTTATCTACTAATAACTCGCACTTAATGAGCTATTATTATGTACCAAACAGTGTGTGAAGCATTTTAATGAGTTTTCTCTATGGAACTAGGTACTACTTGGTGCTCACTTTGTAGATGATAAAACTAAAGATTAGAGTGGGTAAGTAACTAATCCAAGAATACAAAGTGAGTAAATTGCAAAATCCGGATTCAAATCCAGGTCTAAATGACATTAAAACCCATGTGCTTAACCACTAAGTTACAAGGTAGGTGACAGACTGTGTTCTTTAATAATGTATTTAAAAATATTATCTAATACATAATTAGAATGTGATCACATAACACTTACGTGTATAAAAAAAAGTATATACATATTGCTTAATGTATAGACAAATCAAGATTTTTGTATTATAAAGCTGCTGGCTCTCTTGCCCAGGATAGCATTTTAATTTGAAAGGAAGCAGAAGACTCTTCCATTTTACTACTCCTGCTAACACTGCCTTTTATTTCAGGTAAAGTTATCTCTTCTGTCAGGTACCTTGAAATTTGTCTTATAAAAGGCTGAATTTATCCATTTCGAACTACCCATATATCCATGATCTCACTTTATTTTCCCTGTAGCTCTCTGAGTCAAGAAGGGCAGGTATTATTAACTCCATTTTCTAGGTGAAAGAACTGACCCCTGGAGAGGTTAAGTAAGTTGCCCAAGGTCACAAAGCAAATTAGTGGTACAAGCAGGATTGGAAAGCCTGTCTCCTGACATCCATCCCAGTGCACTTTCCATTACGTTGTGTTCCTTCCACCTGTCACATCCACCATTCCTGAGGGCTGCAGAGTTGATAGGGCACACTATCAATTCCTCAAGGTAAAACTGTCCTAACTGGGTTGGAAAATTTGCACACATGCATGCACACATACACACACACACACATACCAGATAATCTGTAATTTCATCTACCAAAATGGTTTTAAGAGCCTAGTCATAAATGCAGAAAGTATTTAGGTTGCCATTCAGAAAGGGTCTATTTCATCAAGAAGCAGAATTTACCCCATTATGAAAGGGTGGGTGGGTAGGTGGATAGACTGCACTAACAATGAATTAGTGAACTGCAGGGTAAAAGCCCTTTAACTTTATTTTTGCTCTTAAAAAGTGACAGTTCAAACCCAGACTGGGAAAGAGGTACTGCCCAAGAAAGAATACAGAGAAAAGTTTCACCTTCACCCTTCCATGGTTTTCTATTTCTAGATCGCAGGGTATTACATCTGGTTCTTTAGGAATAACATCCATGTTTTGATTCATTCTATGTGATTGTTATACAGAGTAAAGCATTAGAAGATACTGATTACAAAAAATAATTCCAGGATAAGATTATGGTCATATTCATTTTTATGTGAAACCCAAAGAAGTACAAACAAAGGTCACATACCACATTGTTAATTTAGCATCAATGTCAGGATTTTCAGGTAAAAATATTTGCTTTTCATAAGCTAGGCAAACAGTCAGATATTTGTCTCAAAGACACCAGCCTCAGCAAAGCAGATTTTAATTTCTCTTTTCACAGCTGGTTAGATGAGGAGCCACCATAAGGCAAAAAAGAGGAACTACAAGATTTAAATCTCAAAGACAAAAGACAGGCACTGGGGATGGAAGTTCTTAGGAAATTGAAACAAGAAGGCTTCTCAACATGCTGTCAAAACCAGAACCAGTGACTCTCATCAAGTGAGAAGCAGCACTAAAAGGTATAGAGCCAAGAATGATGTTACTCTGAAAATCATGAGAAAACATCAAATGTCCTTTTTTCTGCTACATTAACAAAAGAAAATTTAGACACCAGGATACTGGTCACCTTCTCAAAAGAAGAATTTGCCACAGACACAGATGTTCAAAAGTGGACAAGTTTTCTTCTAAAAAGAGTATCAATTCTTAAAAATAAAAGACAAATTTCACCAAAATAATTTGAAGCCCACTGACTTTGGTTGCAGAGGATAGTGGAAACAGTTGAGGATAAAGCCAGAGAAAATAAAGTGAATCAAAAATGCTTCACTAAAAATCCTGGGAGTCATGTGATGAAGCCGATTACTATGTTACAGAGAGAAATGCAATTTTGGATCTCGAAAGTTCTTCAGTTTTACTTTGCTACATGACGAAATTAAAAAGAGAAGAGTCCTTTTTTAGTGCATAAAAAACGCCATGAAATCATTCTTTTCTCATTGCTGATTTTCTCAAGTCTTCACATAGTTTGAAGTTGGCTCAGGAATACTCTTCCTCTTGGCTCTTACCCAAATACTCTAACACCCATCCGGGCAGCCTGTCCTGCTCACAATTTTCATTTCTTATCTCTTTATTATACAGTTTAACACAATCTCTCAATTTCTTTTGTTTTCTTACATTTTCTTTGGTTTTTAGAAGATCTGGGAGCTTACCAAGGGAGCACACATTCTTTCCTTATAGAAGCTAGGGAAATGGTGATGCCCTGAATCCCCATATATTAATAGCTTTATTCCACAATGCATCACTACATTTGCCCTTAGAATTTCTTTATCTCAAACAAACTCAGAAGCTAGCGCTTTTAACAGTCTTTTCGTATTCTTTTAAGACCAGAAATTTACAACTCCAAGAGATCCAAGAGTTTCAAATCTGAATCCAGTGAGCACGGTATCTGATGAACAAGAGAATTTGCGTTGAAAGAGATCTTTTCCCCAAACCATTTTGATCAAATCAATGAACATACACTATGTACAGCACTGGGCTAGGTTGTAGGAATAGAGAGATGAATAAGTGAAGACTCTTCCCTCAAGAGGTTTCAGTTTAATGTAATAATTTTCAAACTGTATGCCTCAGAACAAATGTCCCTTGTATAAAGGGTTCCACAGTTCAGTACTCTAGGAAATATGCATACTCAATATCCTTTTGGATTTTGTTCATACCTATTCTAATACTAAATTAAAGAAACTTTGTTTCTTTATTCTGGTATTCCTTAAATTTAATTTATCACTGACCACAAAACACACATCTTGAGATGAACTTACAAAAGTTATTATATACTCTATTAGCTTAAACGAACAAATAAATAATTGGCATTTATAATATAAAATTGGGGTAAATGAAGCATTTTTAGAAAAAGTTAATTGCATTTCAATGAAAAGGGCACATGAATCTAAATGTTGCCTAAACTCGGTTTATCAGTCTGCTCATAACAGTGAGAAAGTGAGTAATGTGAAAAACCAGGCTATGTGTGGGTGTCTATTTTGTTGGTATATGTAGAGGGAGAGGTGTCTAGCTTTCAGGGATATTAGGAAATATTGTAGTAAAATCAAATCCTTGTTATCCATAGAGATTACATTCAGGAAAGCTTTAGGCATCCACCCAGAGGATGATGACAACTCCCTCATCAGTCCAGTTCCATAGTGTGCTTCTATAGCCAGCAGTAGTGTCAGTGGCTATTTTCTCACCAAGCCTGTTCTGCGGTGTGTCCTGGGCATAGTTCCTGCAGCTTAGCCTCAAGCCAGCTTCTCTGTGATTCCCAATGATTCTTTGAAATGCCGCTCATCCTTTAATAAATTCCTTTTCTATTTAAATTTTCCAGAGCAGACTCTGGTCTTTGCAACTAATATTCCTGATTATATTTTCCTTCTCCCACTTCCAATATTCAAGCAATTCATTGTTTTAGTCATTCACAACCTCCCAAAGTATCTCTTTCAGGAAATTTTAACCTCAATATATTTTTCTGTGGATTCTCTGCTGCCCTCCTTTACCTCTAAGCCATAAGTAGTGAATGAGACAGATTCTTATTTCTAGAATCCCACCTGCATTCCTTTTCCAATTCATCTTTCATAGCCTTAAGGCTAGCCTATTTATTGTATAAATATACTTTTCTGTTGGTCCAGAAGGCAGCATCTTTGGTTAAGTTCAAAGCCTAGTTCCTTATCTAACTTTCGAGTTGTAAGTTTATCCCTGGACACACAAGTTTTGAACTCAGTATTATCTACCTATTCCACTCTTCAACAATCATTTTATCTCCTTTTTTGGGTTTTACTTTACATAATAATGCTCTCTTTTCAGCAAATTCTTCCAAAGTGTTTAGAAATCTGCCAGTCATTTCAAAACTAAAACTGAATGGTCTGCAGGATAAAGTACACAAGAATTGTTCTATTTCCCAGCTTAGTGAGTGACTACAAAACTCAGGCAAATTGTAGTGACCTCCACGGCATACTCCCTAAGATGAAGGCATTAGTGCCTTTATCAGGCTTCCAGTTTAAGAGCACAGGGTCAAGGTAAGCCACTAAGGAAGGGTGTTTTAAAGTGAGAGTACAAGCTTGTAATGAGTAGTAAATAAACCATAGAGATCTAATGTATAATATAATGAACATAGAGAATATTGTAATATAATCATATAATGTGATAAATATTGCTTCTATGCATCTATATTACAATATATAAAATATCAAAGTAACCCACTATAAATTTATAAAATGTAATATGTCAAATCCATCAAAGAAAAATTTTAGAAAAAAGTATTTAAGTAATCACTTTATGGGAGGAAAAAAGCACGTTTCCTGATGTAGTAATTAAAAATGATTTAGATCCAATGTGTGAATTCCCATAGAATCCTACTTAGTCCCCTTGTCTATGTCAAAGCAAACTTAGTTTCACATCACCGGTGCTTCTCATTTATCTTAATGCTAAAGATTTATTTCTTATGCAAAATTGTTCATTTTTGCCAGCCTGGAACTTTAAAAAAAAATCACATTCTCTTACTCAAGAAATTTCACAAAGCCAAGGTGTCATCAAGCTGAAAATCTCCAGACATAATTTTGGCTTTCTTCTACAGGAAACTCAGAGGAGTGCCCGATCCGGGCAAAAGCAGATTAACACAGGAACCGTTGACAGATTCTTAATGGGGTTAAAAAGAGAAAAACATAAATGGTATATAAGCTTGTGCAGAGATTTCTGCTCCAACCTAAAGTTGAACGAGTAAGATTGTCTAGACTGTCCCATGACCATCTGTGGCTAGGATGCTGTATTCTTCAGAAGGAAAAAAGTTATAGTTTAAACCCCAAATAGTTCTGACTTATTGATGTGTACCTAGTAGGACCTGGGTTAATAATCTAGTATTTGGAAGCATCTCACTTATCACAAAGAACAGATATAGATAAAACATAGATAATAGACTATATTGATCAGTCACATCTTATCTGTATTTATTTACTTATTTGGCACCATAAGGTCCTAATCAAACCATGTGTAAAGTCACTAATTAGGACAAAATTATCAAGTCACCCATGAAGTTTTGTAGGAAAGTATGAGAATTTTCAAGAAAAAAAAAAGTTAAACTTTAATCAAATATTTCAGGCAAAAAGGTAGTTATGATCTGCACAGCAAGAGTCAAATTAAAGTCAAAACAGTCAAAACCCAACAATTAACCCAAGGTCAAAATCCAAAATCTTTGTTTATTAGTGCACTCTCTAACTCAGTGTCCAATTAAGTCCAATATCTCCTTAGATCAAATCCCCACGATCATACAGGTGTCTAACACCTGTCAATGCAATTTTCTTGATCTCTAATGAAACACACCCGTCATTCCATTTGTTTTTATAATCACTTTATTAAATCATTCTCCCTAGCGTTTTTCCCCAGCTACCATTTGTGTGTATTATAGCATTCTGTCTTCCCTGAGTTCCAGCCCTTAGATGTTAGTGGTCATTTAGTATCATTTTTATTCCCCTCATAAATTAAACCACTCCAGCATTTTGCAAATGACCAAGCAACTGCTTTAAGATTTTAGCTGTAACTTGAGCTTCTTACCATGCTCTCTAATTAAGCTACAATATCATTGCTCCTCTTGTTTACAAGATAATCATCCAATTTTCTTTTGTTAAACTATTTGGCCTTTGGCCTTATGGTTTATTCACTTAGGAACTGTATTATAGCCTCCTAGGCTAAATCTAGAGTGGAATTACTGTGACTTGTTATAAGTTTAATTAATGCCAAACAATGCCACTGAAATTTCTGGCTTATACTATACATTTCCTTTCATACAGTTGCACCCTTGTTTTCCCTTCAATAACCTTCTTTATTAATATTCTAATGTGGCTTTTCAATTTGGATATTTTATAATTTCTAGTCTGAGTTTCTAGTGGCCTGCTGAGTGGATAAGGTTAAGGGAGATATGAAAGTAGAAAGATTATCTTCCAGATGACATCATAATGGATAGAATAGACATTTGATAAAACTCTTTCACATACCTTGAATCATTTGACTCTTAAAGAGAGCTGGACAGAGTCAATATCCCTATGTCCATTTTATTGATTACTGGTTTCCCATAACAAGCCCATGGCATTGTTTCAACCAAAGCAGCTCCTTTTATATTACTGTTGTTTATTAACAATCTAAGTAAGAGCATCAGTTGAACAACGAGTACACTGACTTTTATATAAAGGAACTTTGAAAGCCTCTGTTATAAAAGAAGGAATCAAAATTTAGCCAAAAGTAAATTTACCAAAGTTCAACAGAGAATAATTTAAAAAGCTGAACCAACAACCTAGGTTTCCTGCTTTCACATACCAACTTTTGTTTCTTCTTCTTCTTCTTCTTCTATTTTTTTAAAGAAGAATTGCAGGCAAGAATGAAGGCAAATAGGCAGGCAGTCAGGGAAGAGAGAGGAGGAAGAAGCACCCCTATTTTACCCTATTTAGCTATTCATACTGGCTATTTACACCTGGACTCAGGACTTGAACCCAGGGGTATGTGGCCTGCACTCCTCCAGAAGCGATTGATCTAACTGCTACTCCACCAGGATGTGCCCAACATTGTTTGTAATAAATATATCACTTGGGCAGGGTTGGGGGGCGTAGAGGGAAAGAAAAAGAAAAAATGAGAACTTTTCTTCATTTCATTTTTTTTAATGGTCTACTTGTTGATGGACAATCTTTAGGCTGTAGACAAACTAGATATCTCTTTGTGATTAAGTTATTCCTTTTTGAGGAAGTCGACCACAATTTCACACTGAGAACCCAAAGGCACAAAGAACAACTGAAACATTGTACCTATGCTAGTCAAGAAGCACACCAGTGGCATCTCCATAAAAGAAATAAAGACCTCAAAATAATCACCAAAAATGTTGATCAAATGACATATGAAGTCCCAATCAAGGAAAGATTAGGAAGGAGGTTAATACTGAAAGAGTAGAAAGAAAAAGGGGGTGAGGGAATAAATCACCCGAAATAGAGCCTATCACCCTGTAGTTCTTCACTACTTTTCAGCTCAAAAGGGAGACAAATTCAAAGTCACTGAACTTCTCAAGAGCCCAATCTCCTCTTGGGCAAAGTCCAGGTCTATAGTGACATATGCTAGTACTAGTTCTCTCTACTTTGCAAATTCTACTGTGAACACATAAGTAAAAAACTTAGATGGGCTTTTAGAAAAATTTCATGTCTTCTACAAATAAAAAATAGCAAAGGGAACTTCCTGGTTGAATGATTAAAACTAGAGAATCTTAAGCAGTGGGCCATTTGTATAATTTTGTCTAACATCATTTTATAATATTTTAAAGACATTATCATTTTGTAAAAATATCAAGATAAATCCCATTGCTAAAGAGTAGTCCCAAAGTTGCAGATCTTAGTCAAAAGGAAACCTTAGGATTTTAGGCAGAAGGGTTCCATTATTAGCTCCAGTTCTCAAATCCAGGGAAAATTAAGTTCCATTATTTAAAATGTATTTACCAAGAACCTGTTATGTGTCATGTTCTATTACTAGTTCTGAAAAAAGGTTGGTGAGCAAGACAGGCTTTGTCTATGCCCTCGGGAACATATTTCTACTGTAGGGGGAGGAGACAGGGAGACATCAATAAACCAAAAATGTGCAAACAAGATAATTTTGTTTTGTATCAGAATGACATTCATAAAACAGATAATGCCACAGATGGTGACTTACAAAAGGTGGAGAGAAAAGATGGTCCTTAAGCTCAGTGTTAAGGAAAGTTCTTTCAGAGGAAGTAGCCGGTGAACAGACTGGAATGATGTAACGGAGCAGGAAAATCCTAGACCAAAACTTGTCCAAAAGAAACTCATGAAGGGGGGGGGGGGGGGGGGGGGGGGCGGGGAACAGATGCAGAACAGACTTGCCAGAGACTGAAGCATATTGATGGAGAAAAGCCAGTTATAAGACTTAATACTATCCCAGATAATCTCTCTTCACCAAGTTCATTTGCTGACTTCTTTGGTCACCTGAGTAAAGGTAGAAGAAGAAATTTGAAACCAAACTGCAAGGGAAGAATACTGAAGCACTAACCACACTTTTTCCTTGTGGGCCTTTCAATAGTTCCGATGACCTTGAACCAGTCATTAGAAGGTTAAAGAGCACCAACAGGATTTATTGTATTTAATATTGACAATTTTGTGGAGGTTTAACATAGTCTTTATTTCAAAGAGGTCAGAGGAGTGAGATGTTAGAGGGAAAAGGTGTGTGGGAAACCCTGGTTAGAGAGAGGTTAGAGGACTCCAGGATCATAACACTGTATAAGGAGTCTGAGCTGGCTGTGTCTTCTCTAAAAGTTACTTCATGCTTCCAGGGGGTGTACTCTATCCAGACCTCTTCTTCTAGGTTCTTGTTACTGCTTCCTTCATTCATTCCTTCAGGACCTGGAAACAAGAGCCCCTTCTAGCACCAGGCCTCTACACTCTCTCTGGTGCTTCCGTGAGGAAGCTGAGCACCTGAATAAAGGCCAGAGATTAAGTTGGAGAGCACTCTTGAATGTTCTCCACACAGGTTGATCATTGCAACTGGTGTGTGGTTGAAGTTTCTAGAAAATATATTATCAACAGACAAGAGCAGCAGTTTGATAAGTAGAAGTTATGTGTACAAAGTGATGAAGCAGAAAGGAAAACTAAAAACATGGGAGAGAGAAATAACAATCAGAAAAGTAAGAAGCAGAGACGGAAACAGTGTATGGTCCAGAGCCAAATGAAGAACCTTTAAAAATAAGTCAGAGAGGTAGGACTAAGAACAACCCTTAGTGATGGTGACAGATCTTCGATGCCAAGGAAGAAGGTAAGGCTAGGAGTACAGATGTGGCTTGTTGCAGTGATGGAATCAGTAGGCCAGTGAAAGTCTGGAAACCCATGTCCTACCCTGCAGGTAAGAAAGGTACCATTAAACCTCCACGAAGGAAAGTACCTCCGTGATTCATTCTACCAACATTCACTGTACTCCTGGTATGAGCCTAGAACTGGAGGGAAATGTATTCATTGCTGAAGCTTTGTTCTCTGTTGCATCTGAAAGCTGACCTTGTGTTCTCTAAGTTTCATCCCAGAGAAAAGCACAGCAATTGAACAATTCTCTAGGCACAGGGCTACAGAATTTGAGAATGAGAGAAAAACAGGATTCCCTTCCTTCCTTTGGGCCTCTGAGGCTGTGTTGTTGCCCACAGTAGTGCAAAGAGGGGATGATGACCAGCAGGTTATTTCAATTTAATTTAAAGCAACAAAGATTTGCTGAGAATTTATCACATGCTTAGTAAGGAGGCAGGTGCTATAAGAGAGAGAAATAAATGAAATGTCCCTTCGTAGGAAGAAAACTAACACACAGGCAACAAAAGACAAAGAAAAGAAAGAAGAAAGAAGGAGGGAGGGAGGATGAAAGGAAGGAAGGACCGCAAAGCAAAGCACTTTTCACAATGACAAAATGTGGTATTATCTATGGGGATAGAAGATTGTAATGTCTTGGGTTTTGTTGTTCATTTGTACACATTTCTACATTTGATAGGCATTAGCACTGAAATCAGAAAAAAAAAAAAAGGAACAGTAACTTTTTAAAATAGCAGCTCCCTAGAAGGAATGCTTGATCGTCAAAAACAAGATTCCAGCTATATCCCAAGAATGCTCTTCCTAACAGCTTGACCTTGGGTAAGTTCTTTAACCCCTGCTGCCAAAATTTTCTCATCTATAAAATCCTGTAGATGAGAGCGGGTAGCAGAAAGTATTTTCTAGTAAGAAACCAAGAAAAATACCATAACTCACATATAACTTAGGGGAATGAAAAAAAATCTTTAAATTTTATAAGTTTACTGTAGGTGGTATCTGAAACTAAAATTCCTGTTAAGTTAGTCATAAAGATTTCAAAAAGAAATGTAGTATAATATACTTAAGAATGGCAACGGTTCAAACTTTTGCTCTGCTACTCACCAACTGGACTCAACTGGACTCAACTAAGTTATTTTACTTAGCTTAGTATCAGAGACTCCATCTATAAAATGAGAATAATAATGGAGCTTACCTGATACTCATATTAAAAATAATGCATACAAGTACTATCAGGGTATTGGGCACAAAATAAGAGCCTAACAGATGTTTATATACAATTATAATTATCATTTGAAAAGGTTGGTGTTGTTTAGAACAAATCTGAGAGAAGACATAGATAAGAATGTGAACATCTTTTTCATCTTTATATCACCAGTGCTTGCACAGGGCCTATTACAAAGTAAAGATTCAACAAACACTTGTGATGAAGAATTAGTGAATGAGATGATTTTCCCACTCCATCAAGGCCCCATCAACATATAACTAAATTGGCCTCCTAGACTGAGAAGTGTTTACATTTAAATCAATGAGCTTAAAAATTAATTCATTTCAATGATTTCTCTGTGTTTATTTAATAAAGGGTAGAGAAGTCAGAGATATGTTTACAGCTGAAAAATACTACCTGGTTATTCAAACTTCAGTGAGAAGTTGAAACTACTGAGAAGAATCAGATAGTTTCTTTGCACTCTTGAGAATCCTGGTAATCATTCTGAAAGGAAATCATTTTTTTCAAAGCAGGAAATGAGTGAAGAGGAGAGGAAATAAGACAATAAGAAAAGGAAAAACAGAAGATGGAAATGAGAGGCCCATTTTATTGCCCCTACTGAATGATCAACTATTTTTTCAGCATCTTCCAATTACAGTCCCAACAAAGACATAAAGAGTAGGAGTTTCCAAGGAATGACCCATGTGGATGAGGTAGAAACAAAACATGTTCTTATGTTAGAAAATATACATTTATATAAATGACACTGACTCTACCTAAACTAGAAAAGTATCGGACAATATTAATTAGCTTAAAATCCCTGCTACCATTTCTTATACATGCCAATGTTCTCTTCAATATTTATCCAACCTTCTAAGCACTGCTCAAATCTACTTCCGGCGAGCCCTGGTAGAGCAGCGGTTAGGCCTATCAGCTCTGAAGAAGCACAGGACACAAACCCCATAACGGTCCAGGATCAGTGTGGAAAATAACCACTATGAACAACTAAATAAAGTAAAGTGCTTCTTCATCTTCTCGTTTCCTGCCTACCTGCCTGCCTACTCATTTTTACTCCTGCTTGCACTTTTCCTTTAATTTTTTTTTAACTTCCTCAGATAAATCCCCTTTCACTCAGCCTGGGTTGGGTACCTTGATACATGCTCTAATATTATCAGGTTCCCTTCCACTAGAGCATTTACCACTGTTGTAATTGTTTAATATCTGTGTCTCCAACCAGGTTGCATGCATGTCCATGAGGATAATGTTCCTGTCTGCTTGTTCACCTTGAAATCACCCAAACATACACATTCTTTGCACAAACTAGATAAGCATATGTATGTGTGTATGTCTTCCGTATTTGTGAATTCTCTGAATGTTCTTATTGGCTAAAATGTATTTGTAATCCTAAAATCAATTCTCATGGCACTTTTGCAGCTATTTGTGGACATGAGTAAAGTGGTGAAAAATTGGTTGCCCGACATACCTTACCAACCGAGGCAGAAAAAAACTAAAACTCAGCCTTCTTGTCCCAGCTGTAAGTAGTTTTTTTTGTGATTTACTTTACTGTCACTTTTTTTTTTCACATTTTTGTATTTTTGGTTGGTAATTTTGCTCTTGAAAATGATTCTCGAGTATAGTGAAGAAATGCTGTCTAGTGTTCCTAAGTGCAAGATGGTTGTGATGTGCCTTATGAGAAAATAACAAGTGTTTGATAAGCTTCATTTGGGCATGAATTGTAGTGCTGTTGGCCATGAGGTCAGTGTTGATGAATCAAAAATATGTCTAGTAAGGGTCTTAAAACAAAAACAAATACAACACAAACCTATGAATTGATCAGTTAAAAAAATGTGGTTGGAGGCTTGCAGGAACATAACGCTGTATTTCCTCTAAGAACAGTGGTTCACTATCTGATAATTCGTGATCGTATCAACTTTGTAGAACATAACTACTACAAAAACTGAATCAATTACGTATATATACTACATATAATATATATATATCCTACATATACTATTTTTATCCTATATATATGTGATAGTTTAATTTATAATTAGGCATAGTAAGAGATTGACAATAATAATGAATAAAAATAAAGCAATAACAATAATGTACTTTAATAAGATTTATATAAATGTGATCTCTCTCAAAACATCTTCATGTACACATTATTTTTGGACTGTAATTGCTACTCATAACTGAAACCACAGGAAAAAAAAATCAAATAATTGGAGACTACTGTATACATATATTTTATGTTTGTGTGTATGCATTTGTATGTATGTTTAGTAACTCTTAACCGCTTTGGAGTCATACAACTTGTCTTAGAAATTCAGAATTATAAAATTATAGAATTATAGGGGGTAAGCAAAGCAAATACAAAAGCAATTAGAAATATATTGATACTTGGGACTGCAGGACAGTTGTAAGGGGAGGTATTGTGTGTGTATATATTTGTATATGTGTATACATACACACATATATACATATATGTATACATATATACATATATTTGTGTGTATATATATATATATATATATATATATATATGTCTCTGTGCTGCACAGCTCCAGGGTGAGGGTGAGGTATTAGCATTAGCTTTACAGTCTAAAGGAATGTTCTCATCCCAAAAAGTTTTTACTGGGGGGATACATCATACAAATACACACACGTATATACATTTGCACATGATTCTGGGTGTTTATAGTTTCCAATTATGTATCTCAAGTTAAAACTCTAACAAATAAAGACATCAACATCAAGAGAGAAAGAAATTAAAATAGATAGACAAGTATAAGTATAGCTCACAATCTTACTTCAAGCACATATATATTATGTATGCAATTTTACTTCAAATATTTCACATTGATTAAAATTTAGTTGTTGTTTTTTTTTTTTCAGTTTATCCACTAACAACAAATCCTAGACTATTTCAAGTTATGTGCATCTCCAGAAGAAAGATAACTTGTTATGAAACACTGGCTTAAGATAATCACTAAGACAAAGGAAAGACAAGCAAAAAAAACCCAAAACATATATATACGTATATATATGTTTTCTGGATTCTCCAGTCTGAATGGTAGACAGTAATATAAATTTAGACTCTATTAAGGCAGTAACTATTAAGTTCCTGATTCGGTGTCTCTTAAATAACAGATCATATCGCTTAGTAAAGCTTCGAATTAGATTTACTGGTTGAGTGTGAAAAGAGAAAGAAAAATAAAAAAAAAATCTATCACTGAAATGACTCTGTGGAAAGTCTAATAGTAATGAGAATAATTATACTGCTAATAATTCAATGTTGGCTGAAAACCATACAATTGTGAGTGCTTTATACAGACCAGAGTTGGCATACGTTGTACCACAGGTGGATGCGAGGTCACCAAGAAACCACTTCACAGTTTTTCCAGAAGTGTAAAGTCAAAAAGGTCACTTGTGGTAAAAAGATCTTCTGGATTAGTCTTTTAAATCAATGCATAAATTAAACACAATTTACATATAAATAGGCTAATATGCAAGCTTTGAAATTAAATGAATTTTTAAGAGATTTAAGTAACTGCAGAAAAGGTCAGTTAGGCATTAAGTATACATAATGTGATTTTTGAAAACTGCTTGTTTTATTGGTTTATTAATATTTTGTATTCATTGTCAGTGTCATTCTCAAAACCGTGTACGTAATTAGCAATGTACCAAAGTCAAAGACAGACTCCAAAAGTGAGGAAAATGTATTTCATATATCAGTATTTGGAAGAAAAGGTCTAGAATATGGACAAGAAAATCACCAAAATTAACCTTTGCCCACATATTAATACATATTAGATTCAAATATATCACAACATATTCTAAATAAGCACAATATCATTCCAATGAAACTTACCCTGGCATTTAACTTCAGTGATAAAATCACAACTCCTCCAAAAAACCAAAGTTGTAGGTGGTCTACTGAGTTATTAGAGGAGTGGCATGACCGTAATCTATAACCCCAATTTACAGGAATATGAACCTGGAGTTGAATACAGTTATGAAGAAAGGATAGAAAAGAATTTCTATTGTATCAAAGGTGAACCCTGCCACCACTAATTATATGGACATGACAATGTACTTTAAAAAATGTTGGGCCCTAGAATGAATAGTTAGAGCACAGGGCATTTTAGGACAGTGAAACTACTGTATATGATATAATAGTAGACACATGTCATTATGTATTTGTCAAAACACACAGAATTATTTAATGCAGAGTAAGTCCTAATGTGATTAAGGACTTTAATTAAAAACAATGCTTTAGTATTGGTTCATCACTTGTAACAGGTATCACATTAAGACAACTCATCATTAGTGGCAGAAACTGTGGGCAGGGGGAAAGTGGCTACATAATAAATCTGTACTTTCTGTTCAGTTTTTCTGTAAACCTAAAACTGCTTTAGAAAATAAAGTCAATTTTTAAAAGGGGTGGACAAAATGTAATAATGTATTCAAAGATACTTTGTTCAAATAAATAGTTTATGAACTATACTCAGAGGAGTACAATCAATCCTAGCAGATGATTCACTAACCACTTAATTTGGAATGTTTGGGGAAATAGAGCAGGAGCAAAGACGGAACTTTGGAAAAAAGAGACTGCTCAGGCTGGGTACTCAAATTCCATCCCTGTTCAAACAGAGCAACTCCCCTTTCACCAGCTGTACATACTCTTTCTCCACATTAGGGTCTCAGCTAAAGAAAAAAAAAAAGTTATCAAAACCATTGATGCAAGTCCAACAAAATACCTAGCTAAAAACCCCATACATTAATACACTGAGCTACTGAATAAATAGACATTTAACTAAAACTATGATGAACTAAGCAAGAGCTAAATGAATACCTCAGAAAAGTCCAACGCTCAGTACTTACTGAATATCAACGAAGCACTGCATATTTCACAAACTATGCAACATGCTTTGGAAGCACTAATAAAATGCTTAGTATAGTTCATCCCCCACGAAGATTATAGTCTTACAGAAGAGATGAAACTAATACACATAAAGAAATATGAAAACAATAGAATAGGCCTGAGGGACCCAAATTAAAGAGCTAAAAATAGATTTCAGGTCTTCTATCAGATATCAGGTATCAACAAATTGCCAATCTTGAATAATGTGAAGGCAAGTATGAATAAGAACATTCCATTCCTCAGTTAAATCTTTCCTAAATCTTCCTCTCCCTTTCAAAATTCAAAGTGAATGCTAACAAAGTCCAATAATCAGCAATGGATAGCATCTTTATTAAAGACACATCAAAAGAAACAAAAACAGAATGTAAGCAATGCGTAACTGTTTTGTTATTTTCACTTGCATACTAGTCTCTTCTGAGAATTTGTGTTTCCCACAGGTACTCAGGGATCTTGGAGATGATGGGCTGGTTCCAAATAAATGCACAGTGGGCCAAAAGATTTGGTGACCTCTCTGAGGGCTCTTAGGAGATCCCCTGACAGCAGAAGAAGCAGCCCCCAATCTGGATGGTTTCCTGCCCAAGGCTTCCTCAACCTACTTCTGTAGAAATAAACACTAGATACTGACTTTTTCCCTTTTAGTGCCCAGCACTAAAGAGAAAACACTCAGCAGTTTATGGCAGACACAAGGCATTTTTTTTTTTAAAGCTTGTATGTGTGTTATGCTATAAATTACCCTGTTTGTGGGTGTGAGAATAAATATCCACATATATAGATATGTACAAACACATACACACACACACACACACACATACACACACAGATGCAGTATGTTAAAACCATGCTGTCGACAGTCACTCAAATCCTGAGAAATTTATGACTCTAAATTCAGGCACACATTCAGGATAAAGACAGGAGGATTATAAATACTTTGACAATTACCAGAATAAATAAAGTGCCTGAGGAGCATATGCATTTGCAACATAGCCTGCTAGTTCACACTGATGACCAGCAAACCTGTTGCAAATGAGCAACTGGAGATCAAACATGATTAAAAATGCAAAAATGCAGTACCCAAATGACATACTTTATCTGAAAATGAACTCTGGACTCAAAGGCACCAATGCAATCTATGAGCAAAGTGCTTTTTGGTCATTGACTTGCCCACTGAGGCCCACTACTGAGGAATCATAATACAGGACCCTCTTAAAGTACGCAGAGTTTTTTTTTACAGCCATTAGCAATTCCATCTTGAGATCATCCTTCAATAAAACAATTTCTTTTTTATTTTACTGAGAATTGATAGTTTGTGTTTTTACCAAGATGAGACCCAGAAGTTATTAGGAACTTGCATTATACATTAGCTATGAGTAGCTGAATAGTGGTCTCTAAGTATGTACAGGAAAAGGAATGGCTACGCCAAAGCTGGTGAACAGGTGCCCATTTACTGAAACTAGAACAGCAAAAGCTGAAGCCAGGTTAGACAGTTTTTAAAAAGAAAAGATTCTAGTGTCTATAAGACACATGAAGGCCCAATGGCAAGAAAACAGTTCTCATTTCTTCACTGTTTCAATGTAATTTTATTCTATGTAAATTATTTGTTTTATATAAATACATATGCATACATAGGAAAAATTAAAATTTATTTTCAAAAGCCTATAAGTGCAAAGGAGAGCACAAACATCTTAGATCTCAGAGTCAGATGCTGACAGGAAGTTTCATCAACAAATGATTTGAGGGAGGGGCTCTCAAGAGAAACTGCTATAGGAGAAGCAAGAAGCAGGATAAGGAAAGGCAAGAAGCCAATGGAAGGGGAGAATCTGGAGAGACCTAAGAAGGGAATGTTCTCACCTGAGGCAAGGGATCTGGGTTATCACACTCCCTTGCTACTTAATCGTTGGTTAAAGGATGTACTTCCAGATCTCAACAGGTCTAGTAAAGTCAGGAGGTCCATGTGATCCTGCCAAGGTGGCTGCAAATACAGCCACTGGAAGTTCACAGACATTGGGGTGGAGCTCACAAAAATAGTGACAGGTAGCTCTGGGGATGTGGGTGGTTCTCTGCTGCCTGCTGTTATAACAAAGCAGCAAATGACACATATCTCTAGGCCAGGAAAACACCTGTTGATTTTTAAAAACAGGGTGAGTATAGAAAGAGTTAGAGAATTCGATTAATACAAAAATAAAGAAAATAAAAACCTTCTTTATCTCACTTCTGCTCCTAACCCACGATTTCTTTCCCAAAGTAATGCTATTTACTGTTTTCAATAAATCATTATAAGTAAGTAACACACATAGATACAATGTGATTATTTACAGTATATAAATTGGACAATAGAATATAAATTGTTCTACTTCTTGGTTATTGTATTTAAGATTATACCATGGATATAGTCTAGAGAGATGATAAATTTTGATAATGATAGGTGATAGATAAATAGGTTGTAAAAAGGAAAGAAGAGAAGAAAAATGTATATATGTATGTATGTATGGATGGATGCTGTACTTCAGTGACCCTAAGATAAACAGTTTGGGGCATTTTAATATTTCTGAAATCAAGATCTTACTAATCACAATATTTTAGATTTAATAAAATACAGCAATAGGTATATGACTATAATTACAGAGGAATGACAGCTGAGCACACATAGCTCTACTAGTTGAGATACAATGCGGGATAGTGGTTAAGAGTATATTAGTAGATTGCCTATTATTAAAACACCCTTTTGGTCTGGGAATAAGCACCCTTATTGATAGAGCTAATACTCTTAATCACATGACATTACATTGACTAACTTTTAATATAAGTTTTTATGAGTCCATAAATTAGATTGATTTATAGTTTTCTATTTCATGCTGTCTTTATCAGATTTATAAAATCTCTATTACCTTGGATCCATAAAAAACACAAAAGTGGTTTTCCTACTTTGTGTTATGGTCAAGTTTGTTGTTATTTATAAAAAAAATAATTCTTTGCCTATATACTATATGTGCATAGTACCCATTTTTTAAGTATAAAAGCTCATAAATTAAAAGCATCTACCTCCTAAGTGTTTTCCAGCTGCCCCTTTTCCTTTCCAGAGGCAAGCATTGTTATCAGTTTCTTTTTTATTCCTTTACAGAAAAGCACACAGACAAGCACATTCACTCAAATAGTGGTACATTTGACACAGTGCTCTGCATCTTGCTCCTTTAATATATTTTGGAGATTGTTCCATAGCCATATGCAACCTCTGCACATGACCACTCTATATTTCATGATGTAGATATAAAATTAATTTTATTAGTTCTCATTTGAAATAGTATTATCATTATCTTTTCCTTAAAAGCTCTAAATAAATTGCCTCTGAAAACATATAGACAGGAGGGCAGCTTTTTTTAAGATCTTTGAAAACATCGTCAGATTTTTCCAATATTACTAAAGTTTTTCTCTTTCTTCTTGGGAAAGTTTGGGTAAATTATTTACCCCCCAAAAATTCTATTCCGAATTAGGTGTTTGACTATGATTAAGGTTATTTTACAAGTTGGATTTTGAATGTTTATTGAACTAAGAGTTTCTTATCAAAGTGTTTTTAAGTGTCCAAGTTGTAAAATTTTGATAATGAATTTTTAGTTTATTGCATTGTAATCAAGTGATGGGGACTTTACTTAAATCTTCTTGAAATTTCCTGTGACTTCTTTATAATCTATAAAATTCATGTACTGTAAATTTTCTACAAGGTTCATGAAAAGAAGCTATAGTCTTTATTCTTCGGGTCTAAATTCAGATATTGTCTCATTCGTTATCAATTATTTTCCTTGGATTACTTTCTACTTGTTTTTCCATAAATTCAGATGTCAAAATTAATATTATTTATTTTGCCTTGCAATTGTATAGCTTACACAATATGTATTATATTGTTCTATTATGTTATCTATCCTGAACCCCATACTCTAGAGATGCCTCAATATCACAAGCATATCCCTGTCAAAATGATTAGATAGAATTTTGTGGCTCAGGACTTGATGCTTGGCTCTTATCCAGTATAACCAGTAACTTCATTCTTATGACAAATGCTGCTGATGCCCTGAAAAGGTGCTTCCTCACCTCCCTTGCTCAATATCACTGAAGAAAAGGTGACAGAGGCTGAAAGTCAGGAAGGGTGGTGTGTTGTGGGTAGAGCAACCACAAAACTGCAGAAAACAGAGATGCACACTGCTAAGTGGTGTGGGCAAGATTTGAGCAGCAGAAGGGCTTAAATGAGATAAAGACAAATTAATCTGTTAGATCCTTCCTATCAGACAGCATGAGTTCAACAGATTCTTGCATAAAAAATTCTCAGTTCCCAGTAGTACTGCACATCTATTTTCTTTTATCAAAATCTTTTGGTGCCATTTCAGTTTCAGAGTTCTCACAAATTCCAGCAGCTTTCACAACACTGTTGTATGAGTGGTTCAGGTGCATTCTGCAATACTATTAAATGATGCACACTCTCTTGAAATTTGAATATATGTCTCTCCTTAAATTTAAATATATGTAGGTCACACATAACATGCATGAAATCTGATATAAATTCCTTATGTTGTCATCTAGATAGATATTGCATACAACTGAAAATATTTGTATGTTTACAAGATTTAATTAAAATGTTAAATAAAACATTTAAGAATCTAGTATATTTTAAATGATGAAAATTTTTACATTAATAAGTTAATAAGTTCTGCATTTTCCTTTTAATTCCAATAAATAATTGTGAATATTTTAAATAAATATCACTTTTGGGAAAACATCAAAAGTACTTTTAACCTATTTTTATAATTTTATAATTAATTTATATGCTTAATGAAAATATATTCAAATGCTATATACCATGAATACAAATACAGTTTAGATTTTTATTTCATTAGATTGGGGTCAGCAAACATTTTCTGTGAAGGATCAGAGTAAGTATTTTCAACTACTGCGACTACCTATCTCCACTATTGAAGCTCAAAAGAAACCATGGGTAATAGGTAATGACTGAGGGTGGTTTGATTCAGCCCAACGCCTTAGTTGCAAACCCATGTATTAAATTATTACTTTGAAAGACACAAATTTTATAAATAAAACATTTATTATAAAACCATTGTTAATGAAGATAAGAAAAATAACTTATTTGGAATAAATATAATTAATATGTGAATTATTTCTGTATTTTTAAAAGCACATCCAAATATCATTAACCTAGTAACAGAATATATCAAAATATATGCAACAATAATCCAATCCAAATGCCTTGGATAGTTTGCCAATTTTAAGTCTTATAAAAATCATAGCTTTACCTATACATCTGAATTTCATTACTGAAAAATTACATTGACATGGCAGAGGATAAAGAGCATTTCTTTAGCAGTTATTAGCTGAATTTATACCTTTCAAATACTTAAAAATATGCTATGGGACCTCCATTTGTGCTCTTGTCTAGGCTCCACAAACTTCAGGTATAGGATGGTTACAGCAGTGATCAAGAATTTAAGTCTCTGCTATCTTAGATTTACATTCTATTAAATTCTATTTTACATTTATTGACTCTACTCTAGTCCATTTGATCATCATTTCTCAGATGGACTATTGCAATAGTCTTTTTATTTCTCTCCTCATTTCTATTCTTACCTCCTCAACCTATTTTTCACATAACAAAGTGATATTTTAAAACCATAAATTAGAAACTATGACTTCTATACTTAAAATTTTTTAATTGCATTCCATTACATTCAGGATAAAATAGCAGTTGATGCTCTCTAAATCCTGTTCATCTCTACCTCCCAATTTTACCTTATGCATCTCTTCCTTTCCCAGTTCTCAATAGTCACACTTTCTTGCCTTTTTTTTTTTTTTCATACCTTTAATACACTGAATTATTTCTTGCCTGAGGACCTTTGTATATGCCACCTCTCTGGCTGCCATGTTCCTCCTTGCTCCATCCCCTTTGAAGGATGACTCATTTACAATCTTTGATGCTCTACTTAAACATCATCTTCTCAGAGAGGACTTCCAAGTCCACCTAATCTATATGTGACCCTTGTTATTTTCAGAGCCTTAGGGATAAAACCTATAATTACCTAGGTTTCCTTGTATATTTGCTATTCTGCAAGCTTTCTGAGCAGGGATAATTTCTACCTTGTTTATTAATCCCAGGATCTGTCATAATTTATTAGAACAAACTAATACATTCTGAATATATCCATCCCTTTTAGCATAAAGTCTGTATTTCTGCAGGGATGGCAATGTCAGGGCTCCTTGAGCTAATGATTTTCAAGTGCACTTGGAGTCTTTATGCATGCTATCTCTTCCAGCTGAGCTTTTTTCTACCACCTCTCCCTACCTTCCAAATATTTCCCTCTGGTTTCAAGTACACTACCCCGACCAAGTCTTTGATATTCTCTTAACCCCACATACTAGATCTTGCAACTTCTGCATTTATTGTCTGAATCATTCATTTGGTATAAGTGCATGGCATCTAGTTCTTTCTAAACCTAAATTCCCTCAATAGGGCACTTATCAGGGTCCATTTGTACATACTCCACCAGGCAGCATAGAGTAAAGCTTCAAACATGTTTGTATGGCTAACTATCATAGGCTAGACTCCCTACCCTATGCTAGAAAGGAGAGCCTAAGACAAGGCTTAAAGCAGGTCATTTATTTTAAGAAAGGGCACTTGAAAACAAGATTGGGGGACTAGAGAGGTTCCCCAAAGTAGAACCTGAGAAAGGCATTCCTGTGCACATAATTGATCGAAGAAAACTCAATTAGCCTTAGCCTAATCCAGTGAGGAGCTCTGAAGTATGAATGACACCAAAGTATTGCCCTGCCTTAACAGCTCAGTCAGTCATTGGCTACAGATTTCCCTTGGTCAAGAGTAGAGACATCTCTGGGCATTCCTGAGAAAAAGTGACCCCCTTGAATGAAAGGGAACTGGTTGAAAAGGGTTCATCTGTATGATCTTAGTAGCCAACACTAAGCAGCTAAGACACTGAAGTACTGACCCAGTTAAGGTGATGTTATTGGGGTATCCACAGCACCCCCCCCAGAGGGAAATCTCATAGAAGAGTGATGGAAAGAAGTTCAAGTGATCACCGCTGTGAGCAACTGAGGTTGATTTTGCTGGAATTCTCTGAGAAACTTCATGTGCTTCAGATGTATAAGTATAATGTGTTTCAGAATTGTTTGAACAAGGCATGAAAGAGGAGAGTATGTATTTACAGTTTCCATATCCCATTAGTCAGGGTTTATTAACTCTTGCACTTTAAGTCTGCCAGTCCCACACCAACGTGTCAAAGAAGCTTCAGAACATAAAATGGAGATACCCAAGGCAGTTTAAGCAAGAGGCTTCAGGTCACATTTGCCTTAAATTGATCTGCAGTAATAACCATATTAAAAAGTAAGACAAGAAGATATGAGATAGGCCACAGATGTATCCAATACATTAACTAGTTTCCCTAGATCTTTGGAGAATATGGCTAATCTGTCCTACTCTAGTACAGATGCCCAACTAGGAATTTTCACAGAGCTCTAGCTATCCTTTTCGCGCCTCCTCTTACGTATCTTGGACTATCTGCCTCATAGGCATTTCCAGTTAGGTAGGTCATATGTTATAGATCAAGATTAGGGGAAGACTAATAATAACAATTTATCAGTCTCATAGTAGTATCAGCTATATTTCTTAAGGTCATGGGCATTGGTGCTATTATGTTATTCTTTGGTGATGATTATATATAAAATTTTTCATTTAATTAATTCAGATACTGCTTATAATGAGAACAAAGATGAACTCTAATAGATTCTATATATTGGTCTTAGTCATTTGTGTATATTGCAAACATTTTTTAATGGCAAGCAGTGATTCCTATTCCAAATAAATTAAAAATAAGTTCCTACATTGAAACAAATCTGTAAGATAGCACATTTCCTTCAACGTACAGTGATTAAAGAGTATTGTTCATGTGGGTTAGAAACATACACTATCCAAAGTTCCTATTTAACAGAACCCAGCAAGGACTCAAAAGCACAGTTCATTATTGTCATTATGAAACGATTTATGCCAACAAGTTATATAGTCAAGTTACCATCATTTAATCATGTCACTAATAGGAATAATTTCATGGTAATTGGTGTATTCCAGGTAAGAGAAGAATGCAAATGGCTGCTGGAATCATTAATGATTTGTGCTCACTTTCATGGTAAAAATGACAAGATATTACTTTACCAGATGCTGGATCAAGCCATGGGCCATTAACAGGAGGGTGTTCTCAGAATGTTTTCAGAACAAATACCAGCTGGGTTATTTTGAGCTTGTAGACATAATCACATGCATCCCACATCAGATCCACCACAATGCTGTCAGATATATCATAAATTAAAGGCTCCGTGGGCTCATTGTCAGCTCTTATTCTTAAAAGCAACACATTGTCCTGCCGAGACCCAAAATACTAAATGAGCATTTAAAGAGAGAGCAGAATGCATTGCTTTAAAAAATAAAAAACCTCCTAAAAACTATTTACTGTACTCAAGTATTCAAAATGTCCTTCATTGTCAATTTTGCCTTAACGTTTATAAAAAAAAAAAAAAACAAATTTCTGTCCTGTCAGCAAAGCTTTCAGGCTGAGTCTCTTAGGAACAGGGCGTCAGTTTATTACTAAACTTAATATGCTGCATTCAGAAGAACAGAGACACTGACATCCAATAAGCAGGTTAAAAAACAAAACCAAAAACAAACCACTTCACTCCAGGAAATTTAATGTACACTACATTAGAAACCAGGACAACTCATATTTCTTAGCAATCTGCTGCACAAATACATTCATATGAGAAAAAGCGTCCATCTTTCCTGAATCTTCAGAACAAATGTAAAGCTTGTTTAAATTCCTTTTCTGTCTTGTCTAGGTACCAGGCTCCTCTCTCAATACTGAGAAATCCTATTTGAAGACAAAAGGAAGTTTGCAAAACAAAACTGAAATAAAAACCGGAGCATTCCTGTTTTCAACTGTTGATTGTATCACAGTTGCCATTTCTCATGATCAGATTATCCACCTGGAAAAGTGTAAGAAAACAAATCTTCCAATTAACACATATTGGGCAAAACGCTGAGTTTCAAGAATCAAAACTTATCAGGGAGATGGCTCTTAATCTGAAAAAGTGTCATGTTAAGGTGACCAGGGCCTGTTTGTGCGCTGCATTCTATTACCACGAGTTGTGTGTAGGACACAGCTCCTGTAATTATCGCCTATATGTACAGTAATTGTTAATTAGCGCATTTGTAGCCAGCCGCTGACAAAAACAGGATGGCATTCTTACATCGTGATTAGGGGTTTTGTGAGCAGTTTGGGGTGGGAGACACTTTCTCACTGGAGACTCTTCCGCCCCATTCACACTCATTCAGCTCTTTCTAGGGGAAGTTAAAAGCTGCAGTGATAATCCCTTAAGTATGACTTGGAAGAGTATAAAAGGTGCAGTGTATAAGCAATTGGATGAGGAAGCCTTTTATGTAAAAAGTCACTGAATGGGTGGCTGCTGACAGTGTGAGTGGGGAGAGGGGCGGACTTTCCTCTCTAAGGTGGTGAGAGAAGTGGGAATAACAAGACAGTTCAATTCCCTTTCATCGGCCTATTACTGCGTGGTCCCTGCCCCTTGTTTCACCTTGCTTCTCCGTGCCAAACAGCTTTCCGCTGCCATTTTGCTCTGGGGAGAGAGCAGTGCAATTTTTGGTAGGGACCCAGTTTCTCGCTGAATGCCAACTCAGCCAGCTGGCACTGAACAGGCCAAGCCTTCTTCAGAGGGGGTTAGCAAAACCCAAATTAGCATGCTCCATTTTAAAAACTTGCCTTTATTTAAAGACTAATTCATGACAAACAGTGGCTCCCCACCGAGGGCTGGTGCCCCAGGGGCTGGCACCCCACCAAACACATGCAACTAATTGCCACCCTCAGATGACACGCAACTAACAAGCTCCATTTTGAGGCAGTAGATTCACTAAGAATGTAACCCCGGAAGGCAGTGGTCACAGAAAAGCTCCTTTCATAACCCTGTCCTAGGCTAACGATGGCAACAAAGTGCCTGAAAAACACTTTTGTTTCCCTGCTCTGACGATTTATCTCCACAAATAGCTGCAAACATGGCTAACTCAGAGGAGGGTGGCTGGGACACTACATCCCCCTCATGGTTATCAGAGGCAGAGGCTCTTGCCTTCTACTTGCTAAAGAAAACGCGAGTTGTCCACTTTTTTAAAACTCTGCATCTTATCCCGAGTGCAAATTAATTGACACCCAGTACTTCTCATACTTTAGATGCTCAGACCTCCCTTATATAAGTAAGGGCTCCAGTTCCAGGATTCCTTGGTTCAAACCCCAACTGCACCATTGACTAGGAAATGGCAAGTAATTTAACCCACCTATGCCTCAGTTTTCTCACCTATAAATTGGGATAAAATTAGGTCCTACCTTGTAGGGTTTTTATGAGTTTGGATAAGTGAATGTAATGATCTGTATAGGACAAAGCCTGGCATGTCATCATTCCTTTTTGAGTCTGAGTTAATTGAGTATTATGAAGGAAAATTTCTCTTTGAATACCGTGCATTTCAGTCAATGTGTGCTACAACTCCCTATACACTTGAAGGGTTATAACTCTAAGACTTGTGCTCACCATTCCTTTCCCCTTTTTTTCACTTGACCTCCCCCATTGTCAAATCCTCCAATGCTCTCTTTTACTGCCACCTCCTCCAGGAGTCTTCTCTGACATCTGGTTGTAATGAATCCCTTCACTTCTGGCACATCCATGGCATTTCTTCATACAAATGATAGGATATTATGTGCCTGCTATATTTCCTCTTCGAGACTAACAGTTATTTCTGAGCATAAACTGTGAACAAATGACACATAGTAGACACTCAATGAACATTTGTTGAACAAATAGATGGTATAGTGAAAAAACATGTTGAACATTAATGAGTAGTTTTACATGATTATGTGGATCTTATTTAGTAAGTAGGACTAGAGAGGGATTTCTTAGGAAAATTTTATAGTTGCCTTGGCCCAAATCAAGAGCTCAACCTGTCATTGACTTAGGCTCATAAATCAAATCCACTAGAGGTATTTGTCAATAACACATTAGACTGCTGGGCTTGCCATAACAAAATGCCATAGACCTGATGTCTTCAAACAGGAGAAATTTATTTCTCAAGCGTTCTAGAGGCTGGAAAGTCCAATGTCAAATTGTCAATAGATTTGGTATCTCCTGAGGCCTCTTGTCTTGGCTTTCAGACAACCACCTTCTTCCTATACACATGGTCTTTAATCTGTTTGCATACATCCCTGGTATTTTTCCCTCTTTTTTATAAGGACGCCAATCAGAGTGGATCGGGGTCAACCCTATGACCTCATTTAACCTTGATTACTACTTCTTTAAAGAACTTATCTCCAAATACAGTCATATTGGGCATTATATAGCAACATGTAAACTTTGAAGAGACAAAATTCAGTCCATAACAATAAAATATACAAATACTCATAACATGAATATTCTTGAAGCTACTTAAGTCCATAAAGGAGAAAACACATAATCCTTTACTCCTTGAGGTGAGTCCTTGTATTCAGGTCTTGATTACACTCTCAAAAAATCCAGTGAGTGGTAGCAGTTTTGACACTCAAATACACAGTTGTTTTATTTAGATAAGACTCCACCTTTATTTAGCATTTGCAGGATTCAGTTGGGCAGCTCAGCCCTTTCTCTCTTAGACACAGAAACACATCCACACCCCTGGCAACAGTCACAGTAACAGACTCCTGTTAAAGCCACAACCTCTCTCAGGAACAACTGAAAATTTCCAGCTAAACTCTTGTGTATTTTCTAGGCTTAAGTTCACTTAAGTCCATCTAGGAAAGAGTTGATCTAAATACTATCTTTCCGAATACAGAACCTGGAGATTTAAGTAGCCATGAAAATCTGAATAATCTTTCCTTTCTTAGCTATTTCCTATCTCTAACCACTAGTTCCCAGTCAGCTAGATCCTTCACATCAATCCATGAGTTAATAGCTCCCATGGCATTTGTTCATATCAGTCTCTTAAGAAACTTAATGCTTCTTTCTTGGTAAAATAATGATTTATAAGTATATGTGTCTCTCTTACCACATATCTGAACTAATTAAAGTTAAAATTGTGCTGGAGTCATTCTTTTATTCTAACCAGTAAGAGTTTCCTGTATGTCACATATACTTTGCTAGGCACATGGTAGGAGCGCTACATCTGAAGCAACACATCACAAAAACATCAATTCTCTTAGGGAAAAAGCAACACCTTAAAGAGATCAAATATCTGTCTCCATTTTTAATCCAAAATTTCTAGACTGTCGACCCAGAATCATCCCACACCTCTACAATGACTTCAATTTATCTAAAATAATGGAGAGGAAAATGAGAGGCTATTATCTTCACTTCCATTCTTCAGTCAATCATCAATATAAATTATTAATCAGTTGAAGTAGTGCCAAATAATTTTCAGGCCTCTTTCCAAAAGTATTAAGTCATTATTTTCCAGTGAACAATTAATGATTTTATTCATTTAGAAGTCACAAAATTATAGAAAGGCTGATTCTTTTGCCATTGTTTGACTTGTAGATAAATTGGAAGGAAAAAGAGGTCTAAGTGAAACTTAACTATAGCTTCCTCCCATAATTCATTTATTAATGTCATGAATTTATAGAATCTTAAGTTTAAAAAGATGTTCTAAAATATGTCCTGACAAGTTAAGCATTTGTCACATTGTTTCTAAAAACAGGACACTCCTGATTGATCATTGCTAACAAGGACAAAGTGATCAACTGTCACTATTCTTTCTTCTCCATGACTGATTTGCTAACATACGTTCATAATCCATGCATTCAGGGAACTTACATTCTGGGATAGGAGATAATCAAAATGGAAAGTGAACTGACATAAATAAAAGAGCTATGAATCATTTTACAAAAGAAACAAAATTAAGAGATAAGATAAGGAAAGAAGAGATGTACCTCAAATAAGATGTTAGTAGAAAGAACCTTAAATCATGAATCAGAAGAATCCTGAAACTGAAGACCTCATCAGCAATGAAATCCAAGATATGAATATGGTATGGATGATTCAAAAAGTCACATGACATCAAAAATTCCCATAGAGATAATTTTTAGAGTAATAGGTATAATGTATAATTTGCCTTATAGTCTCAGCTTTTATGCAAGTGATGTACTTTTCAAGGCAGTGTGCTATGTAGCTAAAACTTCTAATTTGTTTGCTTATCCTTTTGGCTTTTCTTATTTAAGAGGACACCAGGTAACAATAATGTTGTTTAGTTTCAATTACATCTTTAGAGTTGCTATGGCATATCTGATAGCCTCTAAGTGGGAATGGAGCCCAGAACAATTAGATACTCTTTAATTTTGAAGTATATATTCTGAAGTATTTAAGTATATACTTAACATGAACTTCCTAAACCCTAGTCATATTTTCTTTGGGAAATTCAACCTCATTTTATATCAACTGTACAATTTTAAACAATTGTCAGATGAGAAATCTTTGAAAATATTTTTGTACTTTAGCATTTAAAATTATTTGGTTATATATAATTTGGCCATGTAATTTTAAAATTGATTCAAGTTTTTCAGCAATATAATGCATTTTTTAAAATCCTAAGAATTAAGAAAAGCTAGCCTGAAAAGTATCTCAAGGTAAAATTTTAAAATTATAAAATTTAATAATTAATAACAATAACATAATATTGCCTTATGTTGACACTTCATTAAATGTCTTTTGTTATGATTCTATACTTTCTCCATTTGTTGAAATCAAACAAATGTTTCTTTCACTTTCATTTCTTAATACTTTTCTAGATCCTTGAAAAGCACATTGGCCCTAGTCATTAGGCCTAGGTATAGAAAGGTTAGAGAAGCTATGGAGCATAAGGTACTAGGTAATCGGGAGAGTACCCCATAATAACACTGATACTATTAGAAGCATGCAAAATCCCAGTTAGCCCAAACTTCTGTCCAAAACAAAACAAAAAAAGCTCGCCCTAATTTTACTGTGATGTGTGCACTTTCCTCTACATTTCTACTCAACTTCTTTGTAAAGATCATTTTACCTCGTTTAGCTAATTCTTAAATTTAATGCACATGAAACACCTAGAGTTCTGTTAAAAACAGAGATCCCTGGAATCTACCTGTAAAGACTCTCATATAATAGATAATAATGGAGGCCAAAACAAGAGTTTTTCATTTTCTGAAACCCTGACGGTTTATAACCCTTTAGGAAATAGTTAGATAAGATGTAGTTAATGAAAGACTTACTAGTCTTGACTTGAAATTCTGGACAACTTGAGTTAATTTAGGGTTTTCTCTCTCTACCCTGGCTTACATTAAAATGATCTGTAAAGCTTTTCATAATATCCAAAAATTCTGAGTTATTGGGTCTGGGGTGGGAGCTTAGGAATTTATATTTTTTAAAGCTACCGTATATACAAATCCAATAACACTGAGAGCCAAAGGGTGTTAGTTCTCAGAAAGTATTAACACACCTACTGAGGTGATGATAAGGCCTAAACTTCCTAAAATACAAACACTGAAGCAGAGATGTAGCAAAAGTAAATCCCATTCCAATCTCTAATTCCGTTTGTTTCAGGCCCAACACATCCAAGTCAACCTGATAGTTATAGCACAAAAGCTCAGTCCTTCCTTAGTTTTCATCTGCTGGCACAATGATTTAGTAGTTCTATTATAAAAGCAACTCCATTATAATTACAGTGTTGGAACTATAAACAAAACCAAAAAAGATGTTGAAGGAACAGTCCTTTAATCAAAACTATAAAACAGCAATTTCTGGCTGCAGTTAAAAGCTAACTCCAAAATATTAAGAGTAAGCTCTCTAGCCCTTTGATTCCTGCCTCTTTCCCATAAGAGCGACACTAGACATTTTTTCAATTAAGCAGTTTGACAACCTGAAGAAACCCCACAGTGCATGATTTAATGAGCATATACTATATGCACGGTAATCTGCAGGCTGACAGTTTACCCATTTCAAACTGACAAGAGAGCACTACACATTAGTAAGGTATTTTTGGTATTTTTTTCATGTCTTTTCATTAAATTAGCTGTACAGTTGATGAACATTCCAACTGTATTGGCAAAGCTGTCACTTTTGGTCCCAGGGTGACCTGACTTTCAGTCATTGTCCAAATCCACAAATCTGGATGAAGATATCTTTAAAAAAAACAAAGCACAAAAACAAAATACAGACATTAAAGTTTCTCTGATGTTGTCAGAAGTTATATGGAGTCTTCTAAGTCATAACTCCATCTGTGATTTCACATTACACAAATTCTTGTCCAGTATAAGCCAGATCTTAATAATGACTGCTTTTGAAATGAATGATTCTTGGGAAAACTGATAAATTCGCTAAATTATTGAATATTTTAGAAGCAGTGTAGTGTACTAGAGAAAACACAGGCTTTGGTGACAGAGATTCAAATGCTGACTAAAAACCCATACACACAGCCTCTGATCAACTGGTATGACTTCTTCTAAGACTTAGTTTCCCAAATTTGTGAAACATTGATCATAACATCAACTTTCCATGGAGTAGAATCTAAAATGTTTCTCACAATTGTTGGGAATATTGAGGAACCTTAAATAATTAGTAACTAGATGACACGCAGAAATTCAGAGCATGGAGTTTTAAAAAAGTTAACCAATTTGAATCTCCTAAAATTTCTACCAGGGAATTACAAAGATAAACTAACATATATGTACTAATATGGTCACATTTAATCCTATCAAGATGCTTGAGGGTAGGGCTATTGTCCCATTTTTTTAAATCTCAAAAATAGGTAGGGATCTTGGAGAACATATGAGGAATTTGTGACGTTTTAACTTTTCTGATGTTAAGAACAGGAAATTTCCTATGTTTCCTTCTTTGCTCCTCCTGACAGAAAATTCAGAAACTTTTTGGGTTCAGTAGCTATTTGTCACAATATTTACAGTAGTAGTTTGCAAATTTGTTTCCTGATTTTCAGTGTATATTTTATTAACATTATTTCATATAAGCTATAAACAACCATACATGAGGTAGAGGTTTCTTAGATAGATAATAAGGGAGAAGTAGTCAATAGCTACACACCTAATTTCAGACTAGGGACCCTCACTTCTCACAAGTAAGTACAGTGAAACTATCACATTCATAGAGAAGAGGTGAAAATATGGAATTGTCCCTAATTCTAATTTAGGGATAATATCGATTTCTTAATATTGTTAAAATTCAAAAAGAATATTTGCAAAAGTACCCAATGTAATATTTGATACATAATAACATTTGAAACATCTGAAATATTGATCCTTTATAATATATAGTTCTATTAATCAGAAATGGTAAAATTCAAATGCACAGACTCTTAAACATTACTGAAATCACTTATCCCACTTACTCCATTCACTGATGCAAAATTCTGCCCTATAGTTGATGCCCTACTTTCAGATCAAATCAGGCAAAATTGTCAACAATCTCTAGGTTCTTACTATCAATATATCTACTGAAAATACAGAATTCTATCAAGGATACATATATATGTGTATGTATATATATAAGCACATATATATACATTTAAAAGTTTAATATTCATAGACTAGTGTACCCAGAGAAGTGTGCCCAAATCATGAGTTACCTTTATGTGAATTAGTGAGTTTCCCCATGTTTGACATTCATTTACTATTTCCAGAATGCAGCCAGACATACCATTAAAATGTTCATATGTCCTCAAGAGAAAATCAGGGAAGGGTCCTTATATGCAAATCCTAATAACAGTAAATTACTGATGTTTTCTCAGGAAATAATGGTGTACTGCAGTAGGGGAAGTTTTGGAAATAGACCTTGGATATGAAGGCCATTTCTGCTATTCACTAATTATATAATATTGGGTAACACACTGACTCTCAGAGCCATAGACTCTTCCACTGAATTATGGGGAAAATACATCTAACTCACATAACTACTGTAAGCAGGGATGATACTCAAGATTTTTAACTAGTATGTGAAGGCTCCAAATAGAATGAACTGGAACCTGTTTTGACTGATACCAAAAAATTAAGAATTCTGTCTAACAGATTAAAATTAGAGTGCCTATCTTAATCTGGGCTCATGGGAAGTACTCAAACATACAAAATGCATTAAATGAAGTACACATTGTGCACAACACACAACATGTAATAAAAATGTATAAGCATTTGACTATATAGCCATTTATACTCTTCAATTATGCACTTCTTCACTTGTGTCAAGCTTTATTTCCATTATTTTATTAAATAGCTGTTAGCTTAAGTGATGAGCCACCTGTGTTTCTTGATTCACAAACAGGACAGTGCTCAAAAGATTCTAGACTAAAAATACTTAAAGTGATTCTCACTTGAAATTTGATCAGATATACATTATTTATAATTTCTATGCCATCAATGTAATACAGCTTTTATTATCAAATCTATTTTATTTTTGATAATACTTTTATCTTAAAATTTAATCAGTCAGATATTAATATAACCACTCTAGAATGTTTATACTGTGTCCATTGTATAGCTTCTTCTATCAATTTACTTTAAACGTATCTGTATCTCCATATTGAAATGTTCTCTATTAATAGAATATAATTGCTCTTGTGTTTTAAAAATCTATTCTGACAAATTCTACTTTTTAAAAAAGCATGTAATCCATTAACAGTTAATGTAATTACTGTTATGGTTACATTTAAAGGTCCGATTGTATTAATTCTTTTCTGTTTTCCCCTGTTTCTTGTCCTCTTTTCCTCCTTTTTTGCATTTTTTGTTTTAAAGTCTAAAAAAAATAATTATTCTACTTTTTTAATTGAATTTTTAGTGGTTGTCCTAAGGATTAAAATATAAATTCTAGATCTTTCATAGTCCACTTAGAATTAATTTCATACTAACTCACATAATTTTGAACATCTTTCTACTGAATGAATCTAAATACCATCCCTGTTCTTTATGCTATTATTGTCATATGTATCATATCCACAAAAAATACATTATAAATAAAGACAATGCTAAAGTGTTTGCTTTAAATGAGTTTATATACTTTAAATCTACTAAGATAAAATACAATCTTTTATATTTACAATCTCTAATATTCTTCATTCCTTCTCAAATATTTAAGATTTCCTCTACTGTTACCTCACTTCAACCTGACCCACTTCCTTTAGCACTTCTTATGGTGTATAACACCTGGGATTCATTCTTTTAGTTTAGTTTTAACTGAATAATCTTTAATTTGCCTTTGTTCTCAAAAGATATGTTTACTCTGCATAGATTTCTGGGTTAACATGCTTTAGTTAGTTCTGCACTTAAAAAATATCATTTCACTTTTTCTAGCCTTTGTCATTTCTGATGAGAAGTCAGTGTTCATTGAAAACATTGATTCTTGCCATTTTTCTCTGTCTCCTGTCAAGATTTTTTCTTTATTGTCAGAGCCCAGCAGTTTGAGTACAATGTGATAAGGCATGATTTTCTTCAACTTTATGTCACTTGGGGTTTGTTGATTTTCTTTATCTATAAATGTATGTAGATTACAAAATGAGAACAATTTTGGATATTCTTTCTTCAAATTATTTTCTGTCCCATTCTCTTTCTCCTCTTCTGAGATTCTAATTATACATTTGTTAGATAGCTTTATTTTTGTCCTACAGGTCCATCCATGAGGCTCTGTTCCTTTTCATCTATTCAGTTTTTTTAATGTGTTTTCTTTCTGTTCTTCAGCAAGAAGATTTCTATTGCTTTATCTTCAGGTTCACTGACACTTTCCTCTATTATTTCCAATGGTTGTATGCCCATTCAGTGACTTATTATTTCAATATTGCAATTTTCAGTTCTAGAATTTCTATTTGTTTTTTTGTGTGTCTATATTGAATAGTTTTTTTTTTATTGTGAATTTTTCTGTCTTTTATTGAATATGGCTTTAATATCTGCTTTAAAATCTTTATTAACTATCACATCCAAATCATCATGGAACTAATCTAAGAAAACCATCTTTTAAGAATGGGTTCCATTTTCTTGGTTCATGTGATACATAATTTTCAGTCATATCACGTGAATGTATGAATGTGAATATTATGTTATGTAAACTCTGAAATCTATTATAGTTCCTTGAAGAGCACTGATTTATGTATGGTAATAGGCAATTAACTTGGGTACACAAATTTAAAACTGTCTCTTGAATGGCAGATCAAATCTTAGGTGAGTTCTTCTGTCTATAGCTGTGATACTTTGTGTTTGTTCCATGCATTTGTGGTTGAGGGTCAGTCAAAATTTTGAACAGTGTTTTTATAGAGAATTAGGATCTTCCCCTCTCTGCCTCTCTCCTTTCCAGAATTCTAGCTTCATTATCTAGTAGCTATGGATTTCCCGAACTCTTTTCTTTGGGCCTTCAAACCAAAAAGACTAGGGGTTTTCTATTGAACATAACCACCTTAAGTGACTTTAACTTCATCCTAACTCTAAAAGTTGTAAAATGAGGAAAGAACTTTGCACTTTGTTCCAGTTTCTAAGTTTTAAATTTCAGTTCAGTTCCTTCCCATAAACTGCTTATTTATTTTTACTCTCCAGTGCCTCCAGGTAATTTTTATCTTGTACTTTATAATTGCTATCTGTAAGAATGTCAGATAAGCTCTGAGAACTTATTTAGCCAAACTAGGAGAATAAAAAAAAAAATCATTTAAGAAATATTTCTCTGTATGTCTACTTTCCCTCCTGAAAATGTTTAACCTTCGCTTATTACATACATTTTGGTTTAAGTAGAAACGTAAGACAGATTAAGAATTTCCTTGAACATCTTGCCAAGTACATGAGAAGAGTTTGAATGAAAACACAGCATAACATTAAATGATAAAATGATAAAGCATCAATCACATCTGGCTCTTAGACTGGCAGCACTTAATTTCAAAGCAATGAGGCTTGTACAGGATCATGACTATCAAAGATTATCTACATGGTACTCTGCAACATTATTTATTTTATCTCATTTTTTCTGTCTCAGATATTTATATATCCTGGCTCATTGAAAACTGTAATAGCAATATTCTAAGGGAAATATAGTACTGTAAATAATATCCTTAAATGCCAACAGAATTGTTTAGTGCTCATTTTCTGCCTCTAATAACTTATGGCTATCATTTCCTGAGAGGTTTGTGTGTCTGGTACATCACTAGTCATTTTACATAAATTGTTATTTAATTCTTCATAACCATTCTATGAGGATGGCGCCTATAACTGTGCTCATATTATGGAGGAAAAAAATCAGAGTCCAGAGAAGTTAAACAAGTTAACTGACATCACACGGAATAGAAATCTGAGTCTTTCAGAAGGAGAATTAACAAAGAGAGGGTATCTGAAGCCATGAAGCATATGCCCTTTACAAATAGGAGAAAAAAGAAGCCTTTCTAAGCAAGGAGGAATGAGCAGAGATTCTAAAACTTGAAGTTATAGTCTATAATTCCTCTTTCCATTGATGACTAATATTAAAATGCCCATCTTCCATTCAAGTTATGCTAAGCAAAATAAAAGGAAAGAGAGAATTACCAAATGGTTTCACTCATATAATAATTATTAAAAAAGTAAACAAACAAATTATAACAAAATCTAAAGAATGCAGGACTGTGGCTACCAGGCAGACTGGAGCAGGTAGGGAAGAAAGGAAGCAAGGCCTTAATAAAGTGGTGGTAATGGGCACTAGGACTCTGATGGTAAGTGTGGTGTGAAATGCACACACTCAGGTACAAATTCAATATCCTAAAAATCATATAGGAATGTAAATAAAACAAAAATAATAATAAAATGCCCCTCTTGACAGTTTTCATATTAAAAAGATCCTTGCTTCCGGACTGAAAAATGCTAAACAGAACAACAATAACACAGAGCTCCAATAATTCCATTCAAAGACTCCCAGCAAAAAGGCACTTAGTACTATGGTCCATTTCACCTTATTTCATTTACTGTCACTAGACTTTCTTGGTTTTCCAGGTAAACTCTCTAGAAAGGTAGGCAGTGATTCAGTAAAGAGAAATCTGACATATTAAGAAGTAAAGATGCCTGTTTCATTGTACCAAAAACTGCATTTGGTGAATACTTCTAGAAGGTGCAGCAACATTTCATGGCCCTCCAAATTTTAGGGACAATCCTGCCCAACCTTGTAAACTTCACATAAACCCATGGTTTCAAAGAATTGTGGAATGCCAAAGAAAAGAAAACTATGCCAAGGGGAAGAAGGCAGACAGGCAGATAATATAAACTGCAGACTGAGTCTTGACTGGGAGTAAGAAAAGGACTATAGTATCTTTGCGTTCTGCCACATCATGTTATTATATATATGTATGTCTGTATATATATATGTATATATGAATATATGTTTACATTTGTACATACATGAATATATACATGCAGAGAGATATATGTAAACACATACACATACATGTATAGAGATATATACACATATAATGTTAGACATGCTAAGTTGTTTGCTGAGGATTAAGAGAGTAAAGATGAGAAGATGATAGAAAAGGAGAGGAGTATGTATATGAGTTCCAAGAAGGGATTGAATGAACACAGTCCAGGGAAAACATGCTGGGGAAATTTTACCACATTGGCACATTTCTCTTCCTTGATTGCTATTTTTTAAAAAAGCTTATTCAACTTATATAGTGAAACCATTCAAAGACATATAAAGACAGTGATTATTTTGTCCTATCTTTAAGTCTTTTTATAAGATTTATCCTTCACTCTCCCTGTGTATGTCACTAGAACTTCTTTAACCAAGAACAGTCCCATGCCACTTTAGTATATATGATTCATATCAGTCTTCCTGCCCTACTAACTTCATTTCAATCACAAGATCATTCTCAAAACTACGCCAAGCATAACAACTTGACTTTGTAACTATTTAACCTTACTTTTTATACATAAAAGTATTAAATATGTATAACTATCTGGTGGGGGCAGAATAATATAATAGCATGTCAATCAGGTAACAGTTAAGCTACATTTCATGGAAAGGAAAAGGTAACACTTTCTTCAAAAAGTGAAGTCATCACTCCTTTATTTAACTGCCAAAATATTTATACTCAAATTTTAAAATGGCAGCTACAAATAGAAGTAGAGAGAAGGTAAATCCTCCAAGGAAATCAAGCCCCGATATTTTACTATTTCAAAAGTTCTATTTTATATGTATACAGGAATGTTACTACTATTATAAGGATGCTCATAACAGGTCAATATACCAAGTTCTTCGAATAAAAGTTTTAAATTAACTCTACCTTTAAGACTACTACTATCTCCTCAGAATGGTCGAGGGCAGGATGCGCAGACTTTTTTACGTGGTCAAGGCAGGCAAGTCGTCCTGTGGTACCTGCAAAAACAGGACATCCAAATGATCATTTTGGCAGTGATCTAGATGACTTACAGGTACAACTTCAGAGGAAAACTAAGCTAACATGACTGACTTGGTATCATTAAAAGGTCAGAATAAAGGTAGATGTATACTTTCTTTGAGTATTGTCATGATGCTGCTTAAGAGAGATGATAGCTCAAGAGCTTTAAGTGACCAACACAAATTCACACAAAGAGACAGAATATTTTGACACTCCATATTCTTGTTTCTAGTCCCGGGCTATTCTGTCTGCATTCTTTGACCCTTCAACAGGAGCTCATCTGCTCTGGCACTGGAGATTGCCATTTCGCAAAAAGATGTGGCTGACCTCTGAGTTTAGTAGAAAGAGCACATCTCTGGTTTTGTGGCAATCTGTGCCAAATTATTTGAAGAGTAGTTTGTAGATCACTTCATTTCCTTTCCTTTGAAACTCTGATGTTCACAAGAATCAGAGGAAATCTAGCAATTGAAGGATCATGAATTTTTGTCTAACTGGCCTGAGTTTGATGCCTAGTAATATATTTACTACCTTTGTGTCTTATACAGCTGTTCAGCTGCAGTGAGACTCACTTTCTAACTTTGTCAAACAGGCATAACAACATGTGAAGAGTACATTTCTCAAGAGAATAAATTTTTAAATGAAAATAAAGCACCAAGTACACTGTTCCTGGCACATGATAGATGCTCAAAGTGAGAGCCCTGTGCTCCACTTTATTTGCAGGGATAACTTCAAAGCAGAGAAGTAACAAGGCCAGAGAGAACTTGCTGACCATAAATCACTCAATGACAATGTACTAATGCTCCAGCCAGTTGGTTCTTCTCTGCTCTGACTTCTAACTCTGCTTTTCCTTCACATGACCTTTCTTCTTTTTCTCTTTTTAAGAAAAGATGCAATCAAAAATGAAGACAAGTAGGCAAGTAGGCAGGAAGAGAGAGGAAAAAGAAGCATTTTTGTTGTATTATTTTTAGTTGTTCACTTTAGTTGCTCCCTCAAGATCTGGGATGTGAACCCAGGTCCTTGGTATGTATGTGGACTGCACTCAGCTGGAAGTGATCAACCCAACTGCTATTCCATCAGGGCGCGACTTTCTTTGAAATAAAAATATCATTATCATGAACATTAATTCATTCCCTAGGATTTTGCTTAAAGGCAATTATTTTCTTTCTTTAGCCAACAGTTTGGTGCCCTATCATGCTACATGATTGCTCAATATAGTGACTAAAAACAGGTATCATGTGTTAAATATTTACTGTGTGTGCTTACAATACATGGTTTGTTACACAGTGCTATGTGCTATGAAGAAACAGTAGACAAGAAGATGCTGAGTGTTATGAGTTGAATTATGGCCCTCTCCCACCAAACTAAGATACATTAAGTACTAATGTACAGTATCTCAAAATGTAACTTTATTTGGAATAATCATAGCAGGTGTAATTAATATGAGACAATTTGGGAGTAGGATAAACCCCTAATCTGATTAGTGTCCTCATAAAATATAACCTCATGAGGACAGGGACATAGACTGAAACACAGAGGGAGGATACTCTGTGATGACAAAGGCAGAGAGTGGAATTATGCAGCTACAAACCAAGGGATACCAAGGATTATCAGCAAGTTACCAGAAGCTAGGAAGAGGCACAGAAGGAATCCCCTATGTGTTCAGGAGAAAGTGTGGTTCTGTGAATCCTTCACTTTTAGACATGCAGACTACAGAAACTATGACATGGTGAATTTCCTTTATCCAAAACCACTCAGTTTGAGGTATTTTGTCATGACAGCTTTAGGGATTGAACACAGTAAGTTTGGGGAAATTGTTGCATGTTTAAGCAAAGAGATCAGAAAAAATCCTACTGAGAAAGTAACATCTCAGGAAAAACCTAGATATGGTTTTGAAGATGACTCTGGATGAGGCAAATTCCAGAGTCCAGAAAATGCCAAAGCCCAAGGCAGGAAAAAGCTTGGTGTGTTCTAGGGACAGCACAGAGGACAGTGTGGTGAGAGCAGGGTAGGGAGAATGATAGTAGACAAGATCAGAGATGTGACAAGGAGCTACAAGGTGTGAATCTTACAGGCCACTCTAAGGACTTGGATTTTGACTTGGAAAACCATGAGCAGTTCTGAGCAGAGCTGGTATAAGGTTTGATTTATATGTCAATAAGATCACTTTGGCTCTTGGAGAATTAGACTGAAGGGCCCTGCCATAATCCTGTAGAATAAAGGGGTGGTCAGGTGTCACAGCAGGCAGGGAGAAGTCGCCATCACATGTTCCATACTCTGAAAGTAGGTCTCAAAGGACCCGCAATGGGCAGTAGGTAGAGTGATATTCTTGATTCTTTGATAAAATGTAGAAATACATAAGAAACCACAACAATTTAAGTTATTGATCATCTGAAGAAATGATATTCTCAGCAGCCAGAGCAGCTGAAAATATCAGTAACATACTTAACTGAGAGTACATAAGTAACCAAAATATATACGTAACTCCTAAAATCAAGAAAAAGATGAACAAATAAGCAGGAAAAAATGGCAGTTCAAAGAAAAAAATCTCAGTAGACAAAGAACATAAAAAAGGTTAGGTTTCTCTTGAAGGCATAGCAGTTAAGTTCACTGGATGCAATCCACATACATCCCAGGGACCTGTGTTCACAACCAAGATGGTGAATAACTAAAATAAAAATCTTCTTTCTTCCTGACTGCCTGTCTCTGTCACTTTTATTCCTGCCTGCACCTTTCCTTAAAAAAAAGAAAGATTAACCTCATTAAACATGAAGGAAAACTTCTACTTTTCATCCATCAGAATAGTAAATTTAAAAAAACAACAGACAAAATTCAGTGTAGACCAAGATAGGGAGGAAAGCCTAATGTTTGAGTTTACTTCTGTCGGGATTGTGAATTGGTATATTATTCCAGTGAGCAGTTATGTTTGAGTTATCAGAGTGATGTTTACCTATCTCACAGCATAGTGATTCTTCTTGAGGGTATACAAGCATATTCACAAGGAAACGTATTTGTTTGTTTAGTTTGTTTTATATTGATTTTAGTATAGCAAAATATGGAAATAGCACAAAAGTGACCCTGAAAAAAGAATGAGTGAGTAAATTGTGCTCTATTTATACATTGGAATATTATGCCGCTGTTAAAAAGAATCAATTAATTTTATAAGCATCAATAATGATAATTTTCATGACAAATATCATGTGAAAAATAATGATACAAGAAGGATAATTTTAAATATACAAACACAATAGTATGTATTGGTTGTGGATACATATATGCTATACTGTGTATAACAATATAAATAATAAATTGGTCAAATACTTCCCAAATTTATGGCAGGGAGTTTTGAGTAGGAGGTGCAAGCAGAGAGAATAGAAGATAAAGGGAAAGACAGGATATGGTAGTCAAAGGGAATTTGGTTTCATCAATAATTTTTATTAAAAAAAGAAATTAAATCTTACTACACCTAAACAGGTACTCAATTTTTTCATATAAATAGAGATGTTTATAATACTATCTTCTCTGCTTGCTTGTAATTTAAAAATTTTTAGAAATAAAAGGAGAGTCCCTCAGTAGTTTTGGAAGGCACTTAAACAGATCACAGATGGTTAACTTTTTAAGGATGAAAATCAGAACTGTGTTTTAGTAATTAGTGATACTGATGGTGATTCCTCCCATACTGGCTCAGCTTGAAGGACTGAATTTAAATTCAGCCAGCAGAGGGAACCATCTATCATATGGAAATATCTGGGGAACCCAGAAAGGCCTCCAGTAGTCATCATCGTCAGCAAATCCCAGAGCTTCTGGAACCACAGGGAAGACAGAAAAGGCATTTATGAACCAAGTAAGCTGAGAGTGCGCCATGGACATCATTTCAACCTTTCTAAAAGGCTTACTGTAATTTTCTAGAATCAAGGGAACAATATGCTTGATTAGTTCCTCAGCAGACTTAGCAATTTTGCTTTTCATATTTCTCTTCTTGAAGCAAGTTTGCCATTAACCTTATATGTTCTAGGACTTGGGATTAGATTGTTTTCCCCTCCAAAATGAAATGGGGGGTTAGCATTAGTATAATTCATTTTTGCCATTAATATCTGAAAAGTCCTCTTTTCAGTAAGGAAGCTATTCTTTAAAACAGCTGGATTCTCAATAACGTTCCTTCTCTTCCTGGAGGAAGAATCCATGGCAGAAAGCCAGCTTGCAGAAAAATTCAGTATCACGAAGTAAACCCCCACCCTGCTCAAAACCCAGTGCTGCCTCCTGGGTCAATATTGCGCCTTAAAAAAGCCTTATACATACACGTACTTGAAAGACTTCTGTCCTTTACATAATAAATCTAGAAAACAGAAAGCACCAATTCGGTGCTGGATTTGCCTCAATTTCTTTGCACCATCACACTCTAATATATAAACATCATCCTTTTGTGTGTGTCACCCAACAGATAAGGTTTGGGTTGGTTTCTAAAAATAAGACAAACAAGGTAGAAAGGAAATGTTAGGAATAAGTTACCAATGTAAATGTGCTATTTTGTGTCTTTGAATTTGGGTGATGATAAACATGATTCTGCACATGGAAATTAGGCTTTTCAAAGCTACTACACTGAATCATTTAATTTGTATAAGTAAGTACTTATAATAATGTAGCTGTTCTGCACTGCCATAAACATTGGATTTTCAAATGAACAAATCAAGTATATGATAACTCCTTATGATGCAGGACAGCAAAGGAAAAAGGAAACAACCTAAAGAATAATAAATGCAGAAAGAAAGAGAAGGCAACAAATGCACTGGGATACTTTAGTTAATTCCTTACAGTAGGAGGTAGTCAGGGAGGGTCCTGAAAGCAGAACTAGCAATAAGAGGCAAGCATAGAAAAGTAACAAATGCTCAAATTAACTGACCTAACAGGATTGCCTAAAATAAATTGAATCAATTGGTGAGGGATAATAATAGTGAGAAAATGTACAAATCAACAGAATGTCAGCTAGTCCTCTTAAACTACAGGAGTGCAGGGATAGGTAAAATAATTAAAGGTCTTCCTTAGCAACCATGATGTAAGCAAATCAATTGAGTAAATGAAAAATTCCATTCCCTGCGAATAGAAGACCCTCCCTCAGCTTAGCAAGGCACAGCTTTACTGGCCACAGAGACCTCTGTCTCTGTGCTTCTCCTAATAAACTTGCCCTGTGCTGTCACTGAGCATCAACTTGAATTCTTTCTAGACTGATTTGGTGCCTCACACATCAGTGCCCTGAGCCCACTTGGAACACTCATACACAAAATGGAAGGCATTAATCAAGGTATTTGAACAAAGAGAATGAGCCAAAAACATCCCACTCGAAAACACAGGCAAAATTAAAATAAGAATCATTTGACCTCTGGCTCTGTATTTTCTGATCCTTACTGGAAACATGCTGAAGCCTAACCATAAAAGAATGGGGGACTGGTTCGTGAAGTAGCAGTTGAGTCAATCGCCTCTGAAAGACACAGGCCACATACCTATGTTTGAGTTCGGGGCCCCATGGCGGGGAGAGGCAGAGTTGGTTGTTCACAATCAGTGTGCACAACTAAAATGGAAATAAAATAAAAATGCTTCTTCCTCCTCCTCCTCTCTCTTCCTGCCTATCTGCTTGCTTGACTTTATTCTTACCTGTACCTTTCCTCAAAAAAAAAATGATGGGGGACTGAAGTCCTTTGAGGTTGACAGAGGTAACTTATAACACTCTTCAAGACACATGATGACACTATCATTTTGGTCCTTCACATTATAAACCTGAGGAAGTTTTACATAATAGCATAGGGAAACTTTTGCTTAAGAATTAAGAATGTACATTTGAATCCTGGGCACTTCCAACCAAATAAGTGTATGATTCTGAATCACCAATCTTCTTTAAGCTCATTTTCCTCACTGGCAAACTGAGGATTATAACTTGCCTTTTCACAGAGTTATGGGGGGAAAAATTTATATAAAGGGTCTTGAATATTATAAGAATTTAAGTCATTACTATCACCGTTTTTTAATATCAGCATAGCATCATCCTCATTTACATTCATTATCTTCATTTTCATTCAAAATTCATTAAAAGCATAACTTAGCACATTGTTCAGTAATTAATTCCTTTCATTCTCTTAACAGAGTATTTACTGAGTGTGTAATAAGTGTCAGCTACTATGTTAGGGGCTGGGGTACTAAGGACATAGAAATTAAATATGATATATGCCTCCTAGCAGCTATTAGAGGAAATGGACATTAGTCAAAGACACCGGCAGAGTGTATCATTTGCAGCTGAGGAAAAACTCAAAAGGAAAGGAGTAGATCATTTTACATTTTAAGAGATACTAAAACAAAAAAAGTTCATTTAAACTTAAGATCTGAAGGATCAGAAAGGCAAGCAAAAGAGGTAACAGAGTGGCTTTCTTTTAAGACAGAACACAAAATCCAAAGGCATGGAGTATATAGCATGTGTTCAATGTTACTGAAAGTTAGTTCAAAACTGTTCATTGAGTAGTTCAATTTAATTGAAAACTATGTATCAGTACTTACTATGAGCCAGAAACTGTACATACAAGTATGAAAAACAGACATGATCTGTGCCCTTACCCTTGCCTTCTAGTACTATTCAGCTCTGAAAAACTGGACAAAAGCCAATATTCACTTGTATGTCTTTATTTAGAGCCCAAAGAAATTGTACCTGCATGGAAAACTGCAATGCTTTCTCAGGTTAGACAAAGGAATGCTACCTAAGTCAAATTATTCCCTTTCTGCTTAAGGACCTAGATACTGACAACCAAATTTAGTTCATTCCATGGGTCTACCAGCTTCTACTAGTTAAGACAGCTACATTCTGTTTTCTGATTGTCTATTACTTGCAAACTATCTTTAATTTAGTAAACAGTCTCACAACCATTGAGAAGCTGGTAGAAGAGGCAAAGGAAGGGAAAGGAAAGAGAAACATAAAGGCAAGTATCTTAAGTTCTGGGAATTGTTCAATGACCCTCTTGAACTTTTTTGCTACCTAACACAGGTACTAAAGGGAAGTCATTCAAAAAATTCTGATTTATGAATGGATAAAGAAAGAATACAATACTTTTCTGGTTCAATTTGGATTCTCTTATGGGAGAGGGATTGAAACCTCTCTTATCTTCCGGTTAAGAAAAAAAGCTTAATGAAGTAGCTAAAACATTTAGCATGATTATCACTATTAAGTAGCTCAATACAAAGAAAAGAGAAATATAAGATAACTTTAAGGTCTCATTAGAGATTTATTTTAGGGAGTTAGGTTCTTATAACAGAACACTTTTATTTCTTACTCTAGTGCTAGTCAAAACAAGAGAAATGTCATCGCTTTAACTGATGTCTAAGTAACAGAGGAAAAAATGTTAAACTCTTCTTTACTACAAAATGGAAATATATTGGTAATTCTGTTTCCTAATGTGCTCTCAGTTATTTTGGAAAAGAATTGTTAGTACTTTTGTTTCAAAACTCCATACTGGGAAAAAGCAACCATAATATAACCCGGTTAACTACCAGGATGAGGGTATACATTTAACGGTTTAGAAGTCACCTATTTTGTCATGCTTAGATCACTGTGAACTTCTGTCTTATTTATGGTGAAATCCATCCAATTAAAAAACACTGCATTTAAGGAGTTATTGAAACATCTCACCCTTATCCTTAGCTCAACATATGAATAAGACTTCTTGAATTAATCTCTAGTTGAGAACCATCTATTGATGTGATATTACCACTATAAATAGTGTACAGTTAGCTGCAAGTAGCTAGCTAAGACCAGTTTTATGATGCCACAGTTCTTTGAAAGGTAGAAAATTAAATCATTTCTGTATTTGCCTAAGACTAAATCACTTCTGTATTACAAAAATCTCTTCAATGCTAGCAAGTACATCACTCCCCCAACTAGCTGATAAACTGAAAAGAAAATAATATTAAGTGATGATACTTGAGGAAATAGTTAAAAGGAGAAAGTCAGAAAACAAGATTGTGAAGATATATAATGAGATTCTCAAAACAGCATGGTGAGGAAAAGTAGGAGCCATCATTTAATAACATATGTTTTAAGAAAGGTAAGTTATTCCTTAAAGCAATTACCAAATGTGAGAGTTCCTCTCATGGTTCTCAACCTTATACTCTAAAAAGGAGCTTCTTATATGCAAGACTAGGAGAGCCAATTACTTCAGCATGAAGTACAACCTGAATCTCTGGACTTCGCAGTTCAAAAAAACTCTTGCAAAGTGTTCTTATAAAATCTTCACTAACAACTCTGACCTTATAAATGAAGACTCTAAAAGGATGAATGAAAATGAACCAATCAGATAGCAGAGAGAGCACTGAATAAAAAGACCTATCAGAGTTTCATTTGTATATTCAACCACTAACTAGCTCTGAGATTTAGATCATGTTTATAATAAAAATCATAATCATAAAAAATTAACAATTATACAGCACTTAGTATGACAAGAACTTTCCAGATGTTATTTAATGTAATCCTGATACAAACCTATGAAGGAGTAGATATCATGATGCCATGTTGGAGAAAGAAAGTTGGATAGTGTGTCTAAGACTACCTGCTGCCCTGAGTGGTGGGGTAATGATTCCAGTACAAGATTCTCCAACTCCAGAGCCCAACTCTTGAATATTATTCCACAGACATGTTGAATAGCCTCCTAGGATGATCTTAAAGTTTTCTTTCAGCAACAGGGTGCTAATATTTATGAGGCAACATAGGATAATGGGAAAAGCTCTCATGTTTTGAAGTGACTTTGTGGTCAGAAGAGTGTCTTCTTTTCTAAACCACAGATTCTCAGATAACATTATTTACCTTACAGACTTTCATAAGGATTATTCACAGTAATAATAGTGTATAATATTCAAAGTAATAATAATGAAAGCTAGAGTTTACACAATGCTTAACATGTGAAGCACTAAGCACTTTTCACACATTAAGCAATATTTCACAATGACTTTAAGAACACTATTATTTTTACAATGTTTTACAAAAGTAAAGAAAATTACTTGGTTTAAATTACACGAGTCTAAATTGCAGATTCAGAATTCCAACCCAGATAGAAAGACTTACTCAACAAATTGGACATACCTTTACTGATAAAACAAAGGCTGTCTCCTATTCTCCAAAGTCCATGTAATCTCAGCCAGATTACCAAATGTGAGGTAAATTTGGATTAACAAATCCAGGTAAACTCAGAAGGATGAAACAATATGTGGTCTGGGTTTTCATTTCCCTCAGTTTTCTGGCTGATAGCTTACTATATAGTTACAAATGAAACCACTGAGGTTCCATAAAAGTTTTTCCTACTTTCTTTTTAAAATTTTTTTCAAAACATTTTTTCATTAACATAACACTGCACTACAACACTATATAAATTTCATGTGTCATCATCATAAATCAATAACTGTATTTATTATAGTAAGTTCACTTCCAGGTATTGTATTTTATCCTCCCCATGTATTGACCCCTTTAACTGATTTGTCCTTCTTTTCCTCTTCCCTTCTTATAACCACTTAGTTGATCTTGCTGTCTAAAGGGTTATTTTTGTTTTATTTAGTTCATTCATTTGATTGACTTCTCTATATTAGTGAAATAATATGGTGTTTTCCTTTTTTTTGTTTGAGCTTCTAGGTCCACAATGCTTTAGCGAATGGAAGAATTTCACCTTTTTAATAGCTGAGTAGCATTCCATTTTGTATATATACCACATTTTCTTAACCCACTCATCTGTAGATGGGCACCTAGATATTTTTTCTTCTCTTGACAACAGTCAAATAAGTGTAGGTTGCTAGTGAAATTTTCTCTTAGTTTTGCTTCATCAGAAAATAACTTGTCTTTCCCCTTCACCCTTAAAGGTTTTTTTCACTGGTTATAGGACTCTGAGTTGATTTTGGGTTGATTGTTGAACATAATTTTAATTCAATACTGGAAAGTTTTAAATTCCTAACTTTTCACAGCAATTCAAAAATAAGACATGTAGGGAAAAGAAAGAAAAAATGATAAACTGGATACTAGAGAGTTGAAATGTCACCAAATTTAAGAAACGCTGATTCTCACAATAGGAATCAACACGTGAAAATAATTATAATTCTGTGTCTATGTATAAAAATGCACTTATGTTCTAGTGACTGTGCTGACACACTGAGAGTGAGCAGTCCTGCTTGGTAGAATCATCTGAAGCTTCTCAGATAAGCTGGATTCTGAAAGCCAGAAAGAGGAGTTTCCAAGTACAGGGAAAATATGTACAAAAGGACTGAGAGAAATGAAGATGGTATGTTTGAGAATTATACAAACTAATGCCTGGCTAAGTATAGGACATCTGGAGGAACAAAGGCAGATGAAGCAGGAAGACAGGAAAAGGAAGGATGCCGGGAGCCCTCATTCTCTACTAAGGAGTTTAAATTTCTTCCTATGTACCATAGGAACTTCCAAAGATGAAACTGTTAAGACACAATTTTCAAAGCAATAATTGCTATTATATTACCCTTTAAAAGTAGTTTTTCAATCAATTATTGAATTATTAACATTGTATTTATTCTAATATACATCGAGTTTAGTTTATGCACTGAAATGTTATGGCAGAACCTCCAGACAGTGAAAGACTGACAGCTGAACACTCAAAATAGAGAAAAAGCACTTTATTGTACCAGTACTGGCCCAGGGGTATTGTTACCCAAAGCTGAGCAGTGGGGGCTTTTGGGGAGCTCTTTTTATAGTCTGAGGTAAAGATTCATCTTCTTGGCTACATTTGGTTTCTACTGGCAACTCTTATTAGTTATGGACAGCTGCAGAGTGGGGAGGGATGCTTGTTTGTCCTTGGTCATGATAACAGGATATAGCTACAGTTTCCCTAGTACCATGGAAAATTCCTGGCAGACTAACTTTTGCATTGGGGTCAGGGAAAAGGTCTGCTACCACAATAAGACACATTAAAGGTCAATAAAAATAGAAGACCCAGCTAACTTCCTGCCTTCTCAACTCCATTTTAAACACACTCCATCCTACCTGATGAATTATTTCAGTGACTGTGATCAGTGAATGAAGCAGCATGGAATGAGATCATGGCTATATGGCAGGATATTAAGTGAAGTGTTTCAGCTTCTCTGTGGCTCTGAATTCTCTGGATTTTGTCAGTTTTTGTCAAAACATTCACATTACTTAATGTGTATTTTGTATTATTTACTAAATGTGAAGTTTTTTCAATGCCAGCAGCTAAGGAAAAATAGCAGCTATATTCATAGTGTGTCAAGTTCACACTCTGAGCTCCAGAAAGTTAATGGACCTACAGAGACAGGCACTGTCCTACTTCCAAATCCCCATATCTTATACTGACCAACCACATTATTACTCCACACCCACTCTAAACATCTAGAATCTGATCTGGAACCGAAATGGAAGGAACTCTTTCCTAATTTCACATAAGTGGCTATATCTCCAGCAATAACTGATAACATATTTCTTTTGTGAAAAATAACCTCACAAAGAAGTAGAAATAAAGCAGAAAAAAGTCTTTGTGATAGATAGTCTTATTTAACCAGTCTATTGTATTTTCAGCCCAAATATTAAGAAGAAATGTCACACTTAATGCTACTGAATTGTAGATTTAAAAATGGTTAAAATGGTAAATTCTATGCTATTTATATTTTGCCACAATAATAAAATATGGTCAACATGGGGGAAAAAAGGAAAGGATAAGACATGAGTGTCATATTCATGCTTCCTCTAAGAGGCAGTCAGTCATTGTCCTTGCCTTGGAGATAAGGAAGGTCAAACCCACCCAAGTACTTAATCTAATTCAGACCTGGTGGTAAGTGGGTTAGGAGTTTTCTAGAATTTGGTCTTCTTTGAAATAAAGAAATCTTCAAATCCTAATGGCCTTGAAACAATGTCAACTTTTTTGAAAGTTCCCCACTGAAACAAGAAGTCACCTAGAATATTAACAAGCAGGTAAAAAGAACCAAAAGTCAGCAACCTGTTTTGGGCTAAAGCACTTCAAACAGGAAGAAATTTGGTTGCATTCCTTTGCCATTAAAGATATATTTCTAACTCTCAAATTCACTTATGATGCATCTATTATATTTTATTCTGTCTCTATAGAAGCTTTTCTAAAATAAGTTAACTCTATAGATGCTTTTCTAAAATAAGTTAAATTAATGAGTATAAACTAGAGTCTGCATATGTTTCAGCACTACACTCTGATGAAACTGACCATTTGAATGGCTCAGTCCTTTGGAAGTGAAAATTATTTCCACAAAGTTCCCACTTGAGAGAAAATGTTCCTTTCAGAAACACTTTCCAGTCCTGATATATACTGAAATCCCTTATAATGTGAAGACTCGCTGATTTAATTTCAAAGCTTATTATTTCAAAGAAGGAAAAGCACAATCGAATCTGGGAATCTGCTTTTCTGAAATATGTAGAGTGGCCATATTTATTTAGAATCGATCTGTATGTTTCCCTCCATTCTCCATATAGATTTTTATTTGTGACCATATCTTTTTTGACATCTTTTCAACACTTCCTTGAGGGCTTTGTCATACAGTTACTCAACAAACTATATCAGAATTATGTTCAAATAAGCAGAGAGACTATAGTTTTCTATAGAAACATACAGCTTATAAGAAGGGATTCTCTGGATTTTTGCCCCTATCAAGGCATGCCTTTACTGTGGGCATTCTCTCATATATGCAATATATAGTGTCTAATAGATTTGTGTCAACTGCTTAAAATTAAAAAAAAAGACAATTACAGGAACTAGTATTGTATTATCATGCAGCACTGCACTTGATAATTTATTTTTTTAAAGGTCATTACAGTCTTATTACTGATTTTCTATTTTTCTTTAAAGAAAAGGAAGGAAAAGTACAGGCAGAAATGAAGACAAGTAGACAGGCAGGAAGAGAGAGGTGGAAGAAGCACATTGGTTGTTTCCCCAGCCCCAGGTCTTGAACTCCGGACCTTGGGTTTTAAGTGGGACTGCCCCCAGGGTATGCTACACTTCTAGGCCACCAGGGCACACCTAGGTACTGATTTTTATTTTAGATTCTATTGGCTTTCACCCTCTCCTTTTTGGGTCATTATTTTATCTAGAGAAACCCAAGCCCATTTCTTCAGCCTTATACATGAAATTTTAGAATCTCTTAAAAATCCAACAGATTTTCACATATGTAACTATTCTAAGTTGTCTTGTTTAGAAAAAATGAAAGTTACAGTTGTGGCATAAAGGACAGGCTGTCAATCTATGAAATAAATTCCTGTTGAAAAGGAGCTGCATGCTTGCATATTAACATAATTTATTAGAACAATTAGAACGCATCCTTGTTGTCTTTTAATTAGATATTCTTCGTTCTGGTAATTACGCTAGACAAGGGAGAATAATAGTTTCAGGATGCTAAGATCATTGGTAGACTATGTGGAAAGAGAATGATCAATAATGCTAATCTACTGAAATACTTAAATTCCCAGAAACAGATATTTTATCACGAGCAATCCTTTGTATAATCAGCATTATTTCTCATTGGCTATGTTCATTTTTCCCAAGTTGAAAAGTAAAGAAAGATGCTAAACAAGTAAGAGACATTGATTCCACTGCTTTAAATCTCGTCAGACTGGGTCACCTCTAGTCTCTAGTGGCTCAGAGACTGTTTCACTACCTTGCAAAATACCAACAAATAACCACAAATGAAGGATTTAAGATTCCATGCAGAGCAGCACAGCCAGGAGTCTGAATGTCTAACAGGGAGAAGACAAGATTTTTAAGTTCTGATCTTGGTGAGGAAATATAACTTCCTCAATTTAAAAATATATTCAAATAGATGAAGTGTTCTTATAAATGAGAAGAATGAACATTTAAAAAATGAGTAACTGGTAAGATATTTCCATATATTAAGATATTATATCCAGAAATTAATGTGTAGCTGTAAGACAGGGAAGATATCTGGCTTTTAGGTATGGGATGCAGCCTTTGGATGTGAGTTGAATTATTGCTTCTGATTTTATGTTTCAGAGACCACAGGGAATTCATATGCTCCAAGGTCTCATCCAGGCCCTCTGCAACTAACACTAAGCATACTAGAAAATTCTAGAGAACAGCCCCAGGACTTCTAGGATTCAGAATCATTACAAAAATGTCATGAGTTGACATATCTTTTCCTCCAGGATAACCCTAGAGATGAGTGGGATAATGCTGGAACACAGAACTAAAACTAGCGATTCTGGGAGTTCTCTATAATTATGTAACACCAGTAGACTGGATTACAGGAATCTCAGTCCCACTGTTGACTGAATCTGCCTTAGTCAATGCAAAGTTGTAATGAGGCCATGTCTAGACAGTATTGATCTCCCACCAGAAAAAAAATAATTCAGAGTGTGACTTCTTTTCTAGCTTAGTCCAAATGACACCAAATGAGACTATTCACACTTCGGTAGCACACTTTTTATCAACAAGGCAATCAGTGACACATAAACTTTTTCTCAAGGTACACATATAATTTTAATATATAAATAGCATATTAAAAAGTTACCTAAGTTTAGTAAAGAATCTAAAGAAATTACATGTGTTTATATGTATCTTTTTGTCTCACCAGTCAAAGGAGATGTCTTTTTTTAAAAAAGGAGTTCATATATGCTGAAAACTCAAAAAAACATAAGTATAATATCTAAAGAAAGTCATTAGCTTAAGCATTAGGAAGATTTTCCATGAAGTCTAGTACCTTAGGGGCAGAGAAACAATTCTATAGCCCTGCTATATATTCCAGCTGGGAAAACACATAGAAACAATTCTGCAAATTTATCAGGGCAACTTTTCAAATTATCAAGGGTGCTATTAAGAATTTAGGGTTGCCCACAACTCTAATCTCCAGAATGATCAGATCTATGTGGCAGAATACTATCCTAGAGGCACCAAAGATTTGCATTTGTGGACCAGCATTATTTCAACTACAGGTTGCATATCAGATCTGTTGCCAAAAAACCAGGGGAGAAGGGATTATGGTTTAAAATACATACTGAACCTTAAAAGTTCCCCAGGCATGGACTTGGTTAGTTATCATATAATAAATGAAGAGAATTTGCATATCTAAAACTTATATTGTGTTTTAAATGATTGTTACCTCAATAAAAGAAAAAAAGTTCCCTACTCAATATGATGTTGAACTATGAGTGGAAACCTCAATTTGAAAGAAGAGAGCAGAGAGAATTCCCTCAGAGTCTGGGGCTGAAATGAACTCAGGAAGCTGAGGCATTCAGGTGGTTCCAGAATTCTATAAGATAGGTTTTTTGCCTCACTGACAGAAAACGAAACAAATGCCTTATTATTTTGGAACAGTCTCAAGGTGCAGATCTATCTTATAGAATAAAGTTAAATAAAAACACAGTCCAGAGAGAAAATTTCACCACTGTAAATAGTTCTTTATAAAAGCCACTTAGAGACAAAATGATCATTTCTGTGCTCTTAACCAAAATAGCCTTGAAAGTCTTGAAAATACTTTGCCCTCTAAAGCAACCAGAATAAAATTCTTTCATTCTGTGAGTCCTTGTCTTGTTGAATTTTGAATATTTTGAGCATTCAGTACCCAAACTGAAATTCAAAAGTCTGATGTATTGACACCTGGATAACTAGAAATCTTATCTACTGATGGCACAGGCTACTTCCTCAAGTAAACTGTATATAATTTCTTAGAAGCTTAGTAAAAATCTGAATGAAATGAAGAGAATCTAATCATGAATTTCCTTTTCTCTGTGTTAATGAAATACACAAACTTATCATAATAAGCATAATAAAATGACAAGATATTCATCCTTCTTTACTCATCCAAAGAGGGTAACAATACCTTCTGGGCTCTGGATTAGAGTAGAACAGTGTGGCATTTTCCTAAAATATAAGGTTAATTTGAAGGCTACCTCAATCCTAACATACTGAGGTTAAGGTTATTAGGTATGTCTGTACGTATACCTTGCTAGTTATCAAGGTGGAGATATAGTGGTAAAAAAAATAAAGACTTGATAAATATTTCAAAGATATTTAACTTATTTAAAATATGGTCAGAGCAGTTATGATTAGGTTAATTTTTGCTAGAAGTATAAATCTCTATAAGGAAATATGGATCCTAAAAAATACCTTATAAATAACAAAAAGATATGCTCTAATTTGGTAGAATCATATTCAATCATTCTGATTTGAACAATATTAAATTAGTGAAACATTCCTCTATTGATTATATAATTGAAAGGAAAAAATTCCCATATTAATTAAGTAATTGACTTAAAATATTCATGAATTTAGCAGAAAAAGTTCCCATAACAAGAAAAAAATTATCATTTTTCACAAAGAGGAATAAGAGCATTTTCTGCAATCTTAAAGAACAGACTTTTCTTTTTTTTTCTTTCTTTTCTTTTTTGGTATTTTTTATAAAATTGACAACAGGGCAGGAAAAACCCTACATACATAAACCCAGAGCATTCTTAATCCTGCCTAACAGTTATAGGAGTCCAAAGAGAAAACCTATTTCTTTAAGCTTTCTCAGGAAGTGATTCAACATATCTATTTTTAAAAGTGTTATGCCATTTAATGCCATGTGATAATTTTTCTCACTAACTAACCAAGCATGCTTCACTATTATATAAATCCATTCTTTTTATGCCACAAGTGAAAACAGAGGGCTAGCTATTAGCTGCAATTTTCTTATAAAAATCACACATCAGCTTTTTCTTTTCAAATGTGATTAATCATATCTGTGACTGTCTTGCAAACTTGTATGAAATTTTCATGAATGCGTCAAAATCAGTACAAGAGCTAGGAAATTTCCTTGCTGAATGAATACAAAGGAAAGAAAGTTTTGCCATTTCTTTTAATTTATTTCTGAATTCAGCTTGGTCTTCATTAGAGTTACATACTGCCTTATTATTCAATGTCCTCTGTGACCTCTGATCATTTTTCCCTGAGAGTGCATATTTGTTCACTAACTACATTACAATTTGTGATCTGCTAGATTGTCTCTAATATTCTACTCTCATCTATCCTAAATTAATGAATTCCATTTTTTTGGCTTCTATTCCTATTTATTAAATTCACTATGAACATGAAATTTATTTTCAAAGGACTTCATAACTCTTTATTCTAAACTTGGTATCAACAATGAATTTAATAAGCATTGTATTTAATCAATCTTAAGCATATAAAGACATTTTATTAAAATGTTAGTATTTTAAGTCTTCCAGTCCCCCCCAAAAGTAGTTTTATTTTACTTACCCTTCCCTTTACCCACTTTATAGAAGAAGTATCTTTTTTGTGATACAATATTATTTGAGTTACAACAACAAAACTGGAAAATTGGGATGTGAATATGAAAAAAGTATCTAAATCTGCAGTCTTAATAGAAATAGTATAGCTAATTTGAGAGTAAAGTGATAAAAGCCAAAGAGAGAATCTGACTCCTGAACAATGCAAAATAAGATTCCTGGAAAAAAGAAAAAAATAGAAGAGGATTTTAGAAGAGTTGCCATTTGTAATGCATAGAATAGTTTTCAAAGTTCTTGAAGAGTCATAAGTAGAATTTAGAATAACTTTTCAACTATTTAATTTGCTATACTATCTTACAAATGAAATGCATGAATCCTTAGCATTTATTTAGATTACATAATTATCTTTCAGTGGTGATAGTTATTCAATTATATCTGGACTTTGGTTTCCTTTCATTGTAATAAGCACACACAAGAAAAAAGACTGATCATCCCAGAAATTCTCGAGTTCTCAACTGTCTTTAAATAAAATTCTATCAGAGGTCAATATCTGGAATAACCTCAAAAATGACTCAAATAATTAATTAATTTATATGAAAATACAACTGAAAATAAAGATGTTTATCTGTAAACATGAGATACATAAAAGACAGTGGGAGGCAACAGTTCTACATATTAATGCAGTTTTAAACTACTAGCAATGTATCCAAAACAAAATTATGAGAAAAGTAAGGAACGATCTTGTAACTTAAATGATAGCCTCTTGCACAAAATTTTTAAGAAAACTATTAAACACTTATGGCTTGATTGCTTTGCTATACAGGTCAACCAGTTAATAGGGACATGACATCAACTGAAATATGAGACTTTCACATGTCTATTTTCAGTTGAGCTATAGTATTAAAAATCATTATGGCATAACATTGTATTTATTCTTCTTAAGGAAGTTCATAAAATAAAAACCAGGAATCAAAAATTTATCATCCTTCAGCCCAATATGATATATACATGTGTGTATGTGTGTATGTGTGTGTGTGTGTGTAAATTAAACTTGTCACAAAAAAAGATATACCATATTGCAAGGATATGTGTGAAAGAGAAAAAGAATAGAGTATTCAGAAACATATATATAGAGAGAGAGATGAAACATAGATTACATGAAAACATCAAGGCAATTCCAAGGATTTAAAAAACGTGTACACAAATATCTGAAGTCTTACCATAAGGGAGAGGACTTGAATTCTAAAGCACGCGCCTAAGATGAATGCTGCATATACTTAAACATTGATGATCATTTAAATCACCTAAAATATGCAAAGTATATTGTGTTGGGTATTCAATTCTAACAGTAAATATTCCAGAGTAACAACTGCACTAAGCTAAAGAAAGGAAGCAAAGATAAATCTAGCTAAAGAGACCTTACTCAAGCCAACTGGTCATTCAGGAACTACAAAATCTCCACCAATGAGTTTTGATCAGCTAGATAATAAAGTATAAACTTATAAGCCTTCCAATAGGGCTTATACCACTGTTTTAATATGAAAGTTGCATAACTTCAATATAGTCATAGATGTATTTGTTAGTGTTAAGGTTAAATAAGGTGATTATCCAAGAACACGTGACACAGGGAATGGCAGAGAGCACTCAATAAAGGTGGGTTTTAATCAAACTCTTATTTCATTTGACCCACAAATACCTTCTGTTTGAAATCTTGTAGAAAGGAAATGGCCTCTTTTCTTTCTAAGCTGGCATTTCCAGTGGGAGCCCCATGAATAGCTCTCACATGTAAACTTTAGGGTTGAAGTTCTCATCCTGATGCTGGGTTCTAAGTGGGCATGAAGTGACTCCACTGCACATAAGAAGTAGTTATTTAGCCTTGGGTTGCAGCTCAGAAGATTGGCTCCTTGACTGTACCTGTTCTTTCCAAATCCACAATAGAGCACATTAGGCTCAAGCAACAGGAATATCACACAGAGAGAATTCATTGCTTCTCCAAAAAGTCGTTCCTATTAATTTTACCAGGGAAATACAAAAACCAATGAAATTTATAATTTTTATCTTAGGTAATATAACATGCATCCCTTTTATTGGTACTTACAATATGATATCACACAAAACTGAAAACTGGCATCCTTTTTCATCCTTTTGCTTCCCTAACTCCCATCTTTCTCTTCAACTTTCTTTCCTTGAAATTTATGCCTATGGTAAAACCACAGGAAAAAGAAAAGTCTAATGGATTTTCCAATTAGTCAATATTTCTGTTATACACTAATTTTTTTTTGCCTTGTATGACTCCCTCCAGTGTTCTTCTTTATGAGAATAAGGTATTCCAAATGAAATAGAGAACTTGAGGCACAATGTTACACTTGACATATGAATAGAGGATATTTTTCTCTTGGATTTATAGTGTAATGCAACTCAGACCTTTCCTTTTCCTCTCTTCCCTAGTTTGCACTTTCTACTTATTGATGCACACCATCATCACCATCATCATAAATTTACAGAGTACCGACGGCCGTAGCTACTAGTTAGCTCCCAAACGATCTAATCTGGATATCATTGTCTTCAGCAGCCCTTTGGTGTGAGTCTATTTACCATTCCTCTTTCTTATTGAAATCTGCTTCTGATTATTTTTCATATGATACTTTAGCTTTCTTTTTTTCCATTGAATCTTTTTTATTTCTTTCTCACTTTTCTACGCCCTCCTGGGCTCTAAGCACTATCACACTACATTTACAAGGGTTTACATCTACAATTTTAGAAACTACTCACAATTTCACAATCTTATTACCTTTTCTAAGGTAATTTTTAGTAGTGTCAATTAATAGGAGACATTAGACTTTTGGAATGCAAGGGCTCCAGGTTTCAGATCTCAGTTACAATGATGGCTAAAGTTACAGAACATTCTTTCCAACTAGACTAACTCTCGAAAGATGGCCACTCTTCAACCCCATAAGACTCCAACTGGGCTTCTTGAGGAAACTGGGGTCCAGTTTTTTTAAATTAGACAAGGGTTCATATCCGGTCTCTGACACTTATTTGGGTAAAAAATTGAGTCATTTAACATTTATAAGCTTCAATTATCTTGACTATAAAATAATAATACAAATACATGTCTGTCACATGGCAAGCATTCAAACTTGGTATATATTAATTTTATTCCTATGAGTTAAGATGTTGAATAGACTAGATTTTTCCTCAAAAAAATTCACAAATATGATCAAACAATACATTATTTAGTAGATTCCAGTTGAAATACCCACCCAATTTGGTGTTCACACTTGGGAAGTTACTAAATATATTGAAATTGAAGTTGAAAATTGAGGATACAGAGTTAGGATTTGGAACCAAAGGAAAAACCAGTCACGAATTTGGGCATGCCATTAAGAGCCTCTTTTCTCAGGAAGTAAACCCTCTAAAATATATTTACTACAGTTTCCCATGGGGACTGAATATTTTTATCTCCAGTTGCAAAACTGTCTCCTGAAAGAGAAAACGATATAATTATAATTAGAGCAGACTTCATACGTTAACCTTTTCTATAAAGTAAGGAGTAAGTATAGACACAGACACTTGGCAAGAGACTAGTAAGGAGAGGGAGAGAATGAGGGAAGGTGGAGAGAGGGAAGAAGGGAGAGACACAGAGACAGAATGAATGAATGATTGAAAGAAAATGAATGCAAAAGGATTGATAAGAAATACCATCTGATTTTTGGCCCTTCTGGGTACCATTTATGATTGCTATCAATTCTCTTCATGGGAATAGACTTAATAATGGGACATTTCCTGCCTCTCAAAACTAACACTGAAAATGTCAATTTCTTATAAGACTTTTGCATAAATTAAAAAAGTGAGGTCATATTGATTTGAAAATTATTTCACCAGTTTCCCCCATCTAACCTCATCCTAATCCTATTTAATTCTTTGGAACCACTTGAATTTATTCAGTAAGTATCTATAATAAGTCTGTATCTCTATCTCTATGTACCATGTTTCAGGCACTAAGCCCCTAGAAGGCTGACAGAGAAAGGGGGAGGGCATATCATTTACACTTGAGTATATGTTTTTCCTCCAATTTTGGTTGGAAATCTCCTTCTCAGAGTGGTTTCTGTTAGAGGGTGGACAGCATGAATGCATAGTGTCTATGGAAGCAACAAGGTTAAGAGACATGCAACTCACCTAATGCCTTAACTATCAATAAGAAAATTGAAAGCATCACAGATTCTCAAGGAAAGAGCATAAGAATAGGATTATTGGAAGAAATACAAATGGGGAATAAACAAAGGAAAAGAGCTCTTTTTCAGTCAAATAATGTAAAATAATGAGTTTGTTTTTAATCCATAATATTAGTAATTCACATAAAGTATTATATTCAATATTGGGAAGGGCGTGGTAAGGGAGACATATATATGTCTATATATATGTCATATATATATATGGGAGAAAATATATATTTCTTGTCGAAATAAAAATAGTGCAACTATGAAATGCAATTGAACAAAAAATGTGTATGAATATGTGTGGATTTAATTATTATGATTCCAAAAATAAAGCTAATTATCTAAACTCAACTCTGAAAATGACTGGATCTGATCCAACAGTGAGTGAGTTTTTACTCCAGAAGGTGAGTAAATTCTTTTAAAGTATAAGAATGAAAAAATTCACCAGTCGACCCAGATCTGTAAAAAAGAGCAGTATTACCTGCTTTTGTATCAAACAAACCTGCTTTTAAATGTTGATTTATGATGATGCACACCTTAAACCTAGATAAAGCTAAGATGCAATATCTCTTCAATAAATTTAAAAACAACAGAAAACAAAAATAAATAGATGCTATTTCTGCTACTTGCTTGTTGGGCAAGTTACTCATTCTTTATGTGTTTGACTTTCTCATACCTAAAATATATATGAAAGCATCCGTAAGCAATGGTACTTGAACAAAAACAGACACACTGATCAGTGGAACAGAATTAAAAGCCCAGATATAAAGGCACACCTAGATGGACAGTTAATTTTTGACAAAGGAGCCAACAGCATACAATAGAAGAAGGAAAATCTGTTCAATAAATGATACTAGGAAAATTGGACGGACATTTGAAAAAAATGAAACTAGACTACTCATTAGCACCATACACAAAAGTTAACTCAAAATGGATCAGACACCTGGACATAAAACCCAAAACCATAAAATACTTTGAAGAAAATGTAGGGAAAACTCTCCACAACCTCTCAAAGAGATCTCAAAGAGATCCCTGGGGAAAGAACTGCTACAGTAAAAGACATCAAAGTATAACTAAACAATTGGGACTACATTAAACTAAAAATCTTCTGCACAATGAAAGGAATCACCACTAAAACAAACAGACAACCAACAGAGTTTGAGAAAATGTTCAAACTATACACATCAAATAAAACCATAATCTTCAAGATATACAGAGCTCATACATCACGTGAAAAAGTAAACAACCCACTCAAAAAATGGGCAGAAGAACTGAGCGGGCACCTATCCAAAGGACACACAGATGGCCTACAGACACATGAAAAGTGCTCTATTTCACGCATCATCAGAGAAATGCAAACAAAAACCACAAAGAGATACCATCTCACACCATCAAAAATGGCCTGTATCGAAACTGCAGAAACAACAAGAGTTTGAGGGTATGCAGAGAAAAAGGAACCTTCCTTCCCTATTGGTGGGAGTGTAAATTAGTGCAACCTCTCTGGGTGGAAAAGAGTATGGAGAGTCCTCAAAAAATAAAGATGAAACTACCATATGATCCAGCAATCCTACTCACAGGCATATACCCAGAAAGTACAGAATCTCTAATCAAGAAAAATACCTGCACCCCTATGTTTACAGCAGCACAGTTCACAATAACCAAGACATGGAAATAATCTAAATCCCATCAACAGATGATTGAGTGAAGAAACTGTAGTATATATACTCAATGGAATATTATGCAGCTACTAAAAATGAAATAGTGCTTTTTGCAATAGTATGGATGGAACTGGAAGGGATCATGTTAAGCAAAATAACTCAGAAAGAAAAAGAGAAATACAGAATTGCTTCACTCATATGTGGAATATAGGGAAATGAAACAAACACCAAATCCCAGCAAAAACCCACAGACTGAAGATGGGGGGGCGGGCGGAGGATAGGGGACAAGGTGGTAGTAAGGGATACTGGGACTCTGGTGGTGGGTGTGGTACATAATACCCATGGACTGAAAAATAAGTTTAATATCTTAAAATGAATAAGGTTTTGTAAACAAAAGAAATAATAATAAAATTATTTTTTAAAAAAAGGCCTGTGGCCTCTTTCTTTCTCTTTCTGTCTCCCTCTCTCTCTGTCTCTCTCTCTCTCTCTAGCTCACTCTTTCCTTCTTTTCAATTATAGGCACTAGCATCCTCAAGCCCAAGATGTCCAGAGCTTTAGCTCTTCACCCCATGTTTCATTTATCCCCATTTCTGATCCTATATGCTATCTCCCACACAATTCTTGAGAACACTGTTCATTTGAGGGATATTTGGGAAGTAGGAGGAAGTCCTACCTTAAGACTCCTTTTACAACATAACTTTATCAATGTTCTACACTGTAAGATCTTGGGCATTGACCTAAATAGTAATAAAGTGGCATTTGCAGGTTAGTGATTTTGCACATACGCTTCTAATTGATAGAATGCTCTGCATCTTTAAATTATGGATCTTTAAATCATTCAGATTATCTTTTCAAAAGCTAATTCCTCAGAAAGGCCCTCCCTGACCACCCAATTACAATACCAAGTCACTCAATTAAATTAATCTCTTATTTTTTCATTTATTTGTTTGTCACCCATCCCTTCACCCTTCCCAAATGCCCATTAGAAGGTAGGTCCAATAGAACTTGAATTCTGTCTATAGTGTTTACTTATCTATTTAAAGCCAGGTGCCTATCATGCTGTAGGTGCTGAGTAAATTACAGCTATTGTTAGTTTTTCCTCTCACACTGGGCCCTATTACTTTCTATGTTCAACCAGTTCCCATAAAAATCTTTTGAAAGGTTTTCTGCTCAGCTGACTCATGACACTAGTTGATTTACTGATAGGTTTTCTAAATTTTACACATGGTATCATTAACTTATAAAATTATTTCTCTAATCAAAATTTACATAGTTTACTCTTTATTTTAATAGTATCGTGCTCCATTTATCTTTTTATTTTTTAATTAACCCAAATATAAGGGGCACTGTTTAGTAAATGCCCCTACATATCAAGAATAAAATGGCTAGTGCTTTTCCTACCCATCCAAAGATAGTTCTATGGAAGAACTTTTACATCTGTCCTCCAGTCCCATATATACACACAGTGGAAAGCCCATTGTTGCATTCCAGATTATTTCCAGCAGGAAGGGGAAACACTCTTTAAAAGAAGCAAACCTAAAATTCGTATGCTCTTGAAAACATTGCCATTAACATTATCTCTTAAGAAAGTCACAATCCCAAGGGCACCAAAAATAGCTCAGTGGCATCTAAAATTGAGCATAATCTTAAAGTCAAAGATTAGGTTATTTTAGAAATCTCTTCAGTTCTCCACAGAATAAAATATGGCACAGTCTCTCAGCAAGTCCAATAAAGGTTTTCCTCAGTAATAGAGCAGATAGCTCTCTTTATTTGGCTGAGGATCAGATGAAGTCATTGGTATAGTTTACTGGCCATATATATTATTTTAATGCATAATGGAATATGTCAATACAGGAATACACTTAGCACTAAGATGTTCCCACTAGGAGATTTAGGATAGTAATACTGACTCCCAGTCCCATCTCACATTTACTAAGAAGAATATATTCAGTGAAAGGAATGTCTAATGAAATGGCCTTTATTATTTAAATTGGTGCTTTTTCTACTCTTTTGTAAATTCTGAATGGTTAAATGTTCAAAACTTCAATGTACACAAGATGCAACTCCATTCTAATCATGATTACTCATCTTTATGTCATCTTTGTTCGAAAAAAAGGATATTAGTACTATAGAAATTTATCATGTCACCTGAACTGCATTCCCCTATTTTTAGGCAAAAAAAAAAAAAAAACAAACAAACAAACACAGATATCATACACAGAAAAAGTCTCTAAAGAAATCACCTTACAGATTTAATTTTAAAAACAGACATGCACCTTTGTATGGTATAGTCAATCTTATAACATTTTATACCTTTCTTGAATGTAGGCTTGATATTTGAAAAAAAAAATAACAGGAAAACTTACATCCCCCATAACTGTTTCAATGATTATATTTTATATCTCAACTTGATAGGATCTTGGGTTGCCCAGATATTTGGTCAGACAATATTCTGGGTGATTCTGTAAGGGTGTTTTAGATGAGTTTAACATTTAAATTGATAGACCAAGTAAAGTGGACTGTCCTTTCCAATGTAGGCAGGCCTTATCCAATCAATTAAAGACCTGAATAGAAGAGAAGTCTGACTCCTCCCCTAATAAAAGGCAAGTTCTCTTAGCTGGCTGTCTTTAAGAAGCTTTGGTTTTTCCTGCCTTCAAACTCAAACTGTAACACTAGCTCTTCCTGGGAGTCTCTCCATAGAAAGGTAGAAAGATAGATAGATAGCTCATTCTGGTTCTCTGGAGAATCCTAGTACATGTGTTAAACTAAAACCCAAAGATTAATAACTTTATCAGTTTGGCACCTAACCGTATGTTGCCTTACGAACTATGTATTTTTCACAAGCAGGCATATGGTACCCTATCACTCACTCTAGAATTCTCTTTATGTGTTTAAAACTTTCATAGCATATTAAAATGCAAAATATCAGGAAATATGTGAAAAGACTAAACTAGAAAGTGTAGTTTGTAATGCCAAATATAAGGCAATCTTGAATATAAAAAAGTATTCCATTGTTATAAAAAAAATATTTAAAGAGGAGACCATCAACTTGTACATATATACATTCAGGGAAGATAGAAAAAATAGTTCAAACACCTACTTATATTTTTTAATTAATTTGAATGTATGTTTAAAAACACATTTTATTCAAACACCGGCATGAGTGTAAGGGCTGCCCTTTCATTCCTCCAACAGAGTATGTCGGAATTCTTGTTGTTATCTTGGTGTGAAACACAGCATTCCCTGAACTAAATTATGTGTGAATAAGTCTTTAAAGGTTCAAGTACCCATTGATATAAGCAGCTACTCTTTAAATAAAAACTCATCCTCCTACAGGTATATATTTGATGTACATGATGTACTCATCTCATGTTGATTTTAAAATAATTTTAGAAGGTCTGTTTAGAACAATATCCAATACTTATAATATTGAAGTCACATGCTCCAGAGTAATAACTATGTTATTCAATTTCTTTGTTCTTTTTTCTTTTTTTTTCCCTGATCCCAGTAGGTGACCTTTACAAGCACTCAAAACAAACATTGGTAAGACCGTTTCAGTTCATTGTGATTTCCCAAAGCAACACTTGAAAGAAGCCAAATATAAAGCAGGGTCATTTCTTCTAAAGAATAATACATTTGGAGGGCAAGCAAACTTCACCTTCATATTTGAGTACATCAGGGGTATTATAGTACAACTCTGACTTTAAAATAAAATACCAGTTGATTTAATGGTAGTTTTGATAATGCACTTCATTCTATTTTCTATTTATTCACTAAATAGTTAGCAAACCCAAACTCCCTGAAAAACAAAGAAGCCCTCTTTTGCATTGCAAACACCAACAATAAAAACTAATTTTGCATTATTGTTTAACTGCAATGTACACATCTGTTCATATACAAACAAGCACCTGATACCCCCCAATTTTGTTGCTGTTGTTAATGTACTTCAATGTTCTTAATAATATAGAAAAGACAACTTTACAGAAACGATTGTGAGGACTAGTAACAGTGTGAAAAGTCATAAATACCAAACAAAAGGAAACACAATACACAAAAATCTGAAAACAAAACAAAACAAAAATTACGGCTGGAGGAAGATTAAATGCTCATATTCACCAGTGGGATAGGAATGCTAGCTTCTCGTATTGTGAATCCTCCAAATCATTTGGCCTTTAAGTACCATATTCCCACAAAGCATATGGCAAAATTAATAGAATGACTAAGCTCAGAGTTTTAGACAGAGACATTTCATGAATGCATTAGGCCAATCCTGTTTTTCACTTCCCCTCTTTTCCTAACTTTTCTCATATAATGAGTTTTAGATTTTTTTTTGGCAATTAGTAACACTGAATATTTGTTCACTCTCCTGTTTCCTGTTTCTAGGTTTGCAATATGTATTAACTAGAATTCCTTTAGCTGTACATAATCACTACTTAACCATCAGTCCAATGGTGATTTAAACCCAAATAGCTTTCTTTTCCGTTTTTGTTTGTTTTCATGTAACAAGACGTCTGAACGTAAACAGTCTGGTACTGAGATGATGTCTCAGCACCAGTCATGTCCCTGGCTCCTATCTTTTGGCTCTGCCATTGTTAGGTGGGACCTTCACTTTCATTGCCATTGATAGCCTCTATACCTCCAGGATGCATACTCACTATAGTTAAGAAGGTGAGTAAAAGGGCAAAACACAAAGGGAAGAAGCTAACTGAGTCAGTCCCTTTCTTAAACCTTTCTAGAAGTTCTGTCATGTACATTTCATTGGCCAGAAATGAATCACATAGTCTCTCCTGACCATTAGGAAGCATATGAAATTGGGCATTTGGAATAAGGGAAAATAGAATAAGGAAACACCTATTGTCTGCCACATATAAGTACATGGGATAAGCAGAAAAGGTGATTTATGATATCTGGGATGGTTAAAAGACTTATTTCAGGTTGTTTTTGTGCCAGGACACTAGCGAGCTAGTTATCTCATTCTTTTCTATTTCCTGATATCCAAATGTTTGTGCTATGGTCTTCCTCTGAGATGCTAAATTTGAGGCTTTCTGATTACATTTCTTAATCCAAGTATGACAAAAATGTTCTTCTTTGATGACAGAACCCAAATTTTAATGGACAGTAATGTGCTCTGTTTTAAGTAATGGATTATGATTGGCCTAAGCCAAGCATAAGAATGCTGTTTCCTTTCAGCATTGATTGGATTTTAGTAGAAGGCATGTGACCTAGCTTCCATAAAAACATACTGGGGCTTCCATGAAAGATTTTCATTTTTAACAAAAAGCCAGAGTTGTATGAGAAAGTCTTTTTTCAAGTGTCTCTTCTTTCTTGCTTTGGACAATGTAATGTAAAAATTGGGTTCTTGGAACAGTGGAAGACATCTTTTACCATGAGGCAACAAGCCAAAAGATGAAAGACCCTGAGGATGAAAGGAGAGTGGATCCTTCAGGGCATCACTGAGCTACCAAACCAATCCAGGATCCTCTACTTCCTGTGTTCTTATAAGTAAATATATATCCTTACATGTTAAACCAATAAGTACATGAGTTTTTGTACTTGTAGCCGAAAGCCTTAATAACTCATACACCTCTAACATCAACATCCATTTGTTATGGACAAAAGTAAACTACTTAGATTGTTTTATCCCTGTGGCACACCCTTAGAGTTCTGATACTCAGTAGTGCAGCTTCCACAGCCTAAAAGGATATATGTTCCCTCTTTCTCACTGTAAAGGACTCTTCATTTAAGACTGACAAGATGAATGAGTTAGAATGAAGGTGAAACAAATGCGAAAGCAATAAAAACAAGCAAGAGAAGCAAAGAGCTGTGCAAATATCCATGCTAGATAGTGTGTGGGTATAAGCTTAAAGATGTTTATTATTTTAGAAGGAAGATACATCACCTCTGCTTGCATAAGCCAAAGTTGTTGTAATCATGAGGGTGTGTCAGTTAAAGTATTTAATGAAGAGGAAGAGGAGACTGGCGTCAAGACTTTACTTGGCAGAGGATGTGAAGGTGAAAGAGGTATACCGTGGTGGAAAATGTTCAGAGGCCATCCATTGAAATAATAATGCACTTTCAAGGAAGATCAGTTTGCTTCTGAGTTGATGAAGGAGGGATAAGTAGTTATATAGTTGACATACTCAAAATTCATAAAGGCATAGATAAAGAGAAACAAGAGCTGAGTCACCAAATCCAAGAATAGCAGAACTGCAATGTCAAACTCATCTCTCAGCTTCCAGTTTTGCCCAGTTTAACCCTTTCCCTACTGCGACCAAAATGAATTTTAAAAATCCAAATACTTCATGTCTCTACACTGCCTAAAAATCTTTATTAGCTTACCACTACTTGTGATAAAAACACAAACCTTTAATATGATCCACAAGGCCTTTCATGATCTCTCCTCTGCCTTTCTCACTATCTATGTTCCATCACACTGCCCTATCCATCTCCCACCTGCCACTTTCTTTCAGTGCATAAGTCCTACCATATTCTCTTAAGTCTCAACTATGGAACATCTTGCTTCACACAGCCTCTTCACTCATCTAATATCTACTTGGCTTCCAAGATCACACTCATTTTTTTCAGGGAAGTCACCATAATCATACTCCAGTCTCCTTCCTCCTTCATAATACTCATCACACTTATTAAATGATTGATAACTGTCTTCTCCTTTAAATTGTAAAATTCATTAAGGCAAGGACCATATCTTTCTCTTTTGCCCAGCTTCTGGCATACAGTAAGCTTCAATGTGCATATACTGGAAGGTCAGTTGTAATTTATCATTGTGCTGACACAATCTTGCATGGTGGTTATTATAAACAAATTTTAACAATCCAAGAATATGAAAAACATAAAAATGACTAGTGATAAATGAATAAGAAGAGAAAAAAAGTCTCAAGGATAGTTTTAATGACTGGGATATACCTTTAACATGGTTAGACATGAAGGATAAATCAGTTCCCTTCCTCACCCCCTCTGTCGTTCTGCAACAACCAAGTTTAGAGCAAGAGCTAAGGAGCCAACTCTAGCTGTGTACTGGTGTCATGTGTGTGATTTAACACAAATCTCTAATCTCTCTGAGCTTCAGTTTCCTCATCTGCAAAATGGAAATAATAACAAAAATCTTTCTAATAGTGGACAATGAAAATTAAATGGGATAAAACTTCGTAGTCCTTATCCAAGTGCATGCCCCAAAGTGAAAACACAGCGAATGTTAGTGAAGGTCTTTGATGCTCTGGCCCTCATCATCAGGGAATAGAAATTCAATTGGGTTGAAATTTTAAGTACTTAACAAATGTTAGATAGTACTATTGTTGATATTGTTACTATTATTTGTGGCAGAAAGCACTAGTACTTACCTGAGCACATGGCTTCTTGCAGTTACGTGGTTCTATGTTTGTCTTGGTTACTACCCTAACCCAATGCTTGGCACAGTGCTGGACCCATGGTGTGCATGCAGTTAACACTTTCTGAATGAGCAACTGAATCAAAGGTCTAACCACAGTGTGATAATGCAGACACTCTTCTAAGACAACAGAGAGATGCAGTGTTCCATAGAGGAGATTGAAATGACAGAACTGCTTTTTTAAAAAAATAAAAGCCTTTTTAAGATGTAAGGTAAGAAGTTCAATTTTAATGGTGTAAGTAGAGAATTTGTTGAGAATTCTGTGCTACGTATGACATGGTCAAAGCAGAAGTCGATAATGAAGCCAACAGCATTCAGAACCATCACATCTGTGACCAGCTTTCAGACCCAGAAAAGTCGATTAGAACATTCCAGGAAATTGCTACAGTTTCATTCTAAAGGAAGATTCTGAACTCTGTTCACATCTCTCACTCACTCATATTGCTTTGTCTACCAGTGTGGCCTTTATGATGTGAGGGCTCTGCTCTCTCTTCCATCTTGCTCCATGACAATAAAATCCAAAATGCATTCCACCCCTAAGAGGAAGCTTTGGCGAAAGCCTTATTATAACTATTACATGTGACACAAGCCCCATCACTAATATGAGATAGATAAGAATAAATTACTTAAATAGGATAGAAATAGCCATTCATTGTAAGACAGGCCCACTTTCTTAAAACTCCACGGCACTGAAACCATTTAGAATTTGCTGTCAAGATTCCTCGCAGTGCTCATTACCTTGGCCAGCAGTCCCTCTGGACCACTGAAGACTCACATGAAATACATATAATCATGGGCTGCAATGCCTAAGTGCAACAGGATGATTTAAAAGCACCACAATAGCCTTCACCATGATATTCATCTCTTACTGTCTGTTCTTTTGTGATCCAGATGAAAACCTAGAATGCAATCTATATATTGATATTCCCTAAAAAGGGTTTCAACTGCTCTTCAGGAAATTGTTGAAGTAATTTCAGAGCCTTAAACATTCTGCATCTATAGGTATAGTTTCTATTTAATAAAAATTAAGACCTACTAAGAGTAGTATTAAATCCCTGCCCTAACTAGAGTGTAGGATAGTGGTTAAGCACATGTACTTTTGAATGATTTAGAACTCGGTTCACTTCTCAGTTTCCCATAAATCTCTACATGAAATACACATAGTATTCACTCATTTGAACCACAGTTATATTGTCAGATGAATTATAGTATGCCTTCCCAAGAGGGAAGAGATAAACAAATGTGAGATGTTACTGGGGTTTTTGTTTGTGTTTAAAGAAAAGGTACAGACAGGAATGAAAGTGAGCTGGCAGATAGGCAGCTAGGCAGGAAGAGAAAGGAGAAAGAAACATTTATTTTATTTAATTGTTCATCTTGGTTTTCTCCCCTAGCCCTGGGACAAAAACCCAGATACTGGGATATATGTGGACTGCACCAGCCAGAGGCTACGAACTTACCTGCTAAGCCATCATAGCATGTGACTGCTACTGATATAAATGTTGTTGCTGTGTGTCCAGTGTTGTCTGCCAACATGAGGCATTAAAATCATAAGTGGAAAATAAAAATATCTGAGAAAAGGACCAAAAAAAAGGATACAGGAGAAAAGCAACAGATGGGAAGTCAGAGAGTCTAAGTACAAAAAGGATAAATGCACTGCTATGGTTCTGAGATGAGTTTTTTGTGTGAGGACTAAAGAGAGAGTGGTAGGAGCTAAGTGTGGTTCCTGACTAACAGCCAGCAAGGAAATAAGGACCTCAGTCCTACAACCACAAAGGACTAGATTCTGTCAACAACCTGAGAGAACTTGGGAGGAAACGATAGAACAGAATCAGGTGGACATGTCCCTAGAGACTTCAGAAAGGAAACAAGTCCTGCCAATACACTGAGTTTAACCTGGTGAGATCCATATTGAGTTCTTTCTATTTATTATGGCAGCATTAGAAAGTTAATAATTTTGTTTTTAAATATCACAGAAGAGAATGGGTTAAGGAAAATAGATAATAAAATATGCTTCATCCTACATCATTCTCAGACTTGTTAGTACTAGACAGGTGCTTAGTTATTATTACTATTGTTATTATTATATTAATATATTCATATTTTCATTCATTCACTTAAAAATAGGTATTGAGACCTCTTCATTGATGATGGCTCAGAGAGGTGTTGGGGAAACAATAGAGAAAAATATATTGTCTATTTTACTTCTAATTTCTCAGAATGAAAGTGGAGGATAGAAACTTGTATCCCAACAAAAATGCAGAGAATGTAGAAAGAACCTTAAGACTATTTTAATATAGTATGAATAAAAGTATGAACAAAGTACAGACACCATGGAATAAAGATCACAGCTAACATTCATTGAGCACTTGTCTCACTTCCTTTACAGTAAGTCTATGAGGTAGAATCATAATCCTTCTCATTTTGTAAACAAGAGAACTGAAGTCATGGGCAGGTGAAAAAAACAGCCCAAATCATAATCAGGAAATAGTGGAGCTGGGATTTTAGCTAGGTAATTTAACTTTGGAACTTACATACACTTTCTCTCTCTGTATCTCTGGCTCTCTCTCTCTCTCTGTGTGTCTCTCTCTCTCTCTCTCTCTCTCTCTCTCTCTCTCTCTCTCTCTCTCTGTCTCTCTCTCTCTGACTGAGATTTGGGATGTGGGTACCTTTTTCAAGGAGAGAAGAGCAGCAGTAAAGCCACAGATTCAGGAAGAATAAGGTATAGGGTGTGGCACATTCAGGGAAAAGAGAAGGCCCTGTGTGTATTGTATGTAGATGCAGAAGGATGGATGGCAGATAAAGTTGAAGCACAAGTTGTCCTGATTTGATGGTCTTGTACCAATCAATTATTGATTTTATTGTGAGGCTATCAAAAGAACTTGTTCCAGAGCATAGTAAGACAAATAATTTCCAGCAACTTGTATATGATGTTAACATTGTTTCAGAGGATGTTATAATGGGTTCCCTTAGGCAAACAATATATAGATCTCATGTGTAATAACATTTACTAAAACAA